>OX467718.1:32280879-32550879 GCA_950111635.1 Agelastica alni | reverse complement strand
AGGCATTAAGAGATCAAGAACTTTTGAGGGAGAAGAAATTTCAGAGAGAAAAAGAACTTATCGAGTTAGAAATGAAAATAAAACTCAGCGACACTAAAAGTAAATATGAAAGTGAATTTGGACATGACAATAATTTACCACAAGAATCTGAAAATGGACAGGAGAAAGTAAATAATTGGTTCAAAAATCAACTGGAAGAACAAGATATGCCTAACTATGAATATAAAGAAACAACGAAGAAAGATCCTATAGAAATATTACTCAACAGACAATCAATAAAAGATTTACCGATATTTTCTGGAGATCCTGAAGACTGGCCACTTTTTATATCGCAGTTCAGAAAATCCACTGGAGCCTGCAAATTCACCGAAGAAGAGAACTTGATAAGAATTCAGAAATGTCTTCGTGGAAGGGCTAGGGAATCAGTAAAACCTTTGTTGATATCATCATCTAATGTAGAAACTGTATTGGAGACCCTAGAAATGACCTTTGGAAGGCCTGAAATCATCATATCTATGTTGGTAGAGAAAGCAAGGAAAACTACATCGCCGAGAGAAGGAAAACCAGATTCTATTGTATCGTTTTCTAACGCAGTTACTAATTTGATAACTACAATGGAGGTTCTGAAATCGACAGGTCATATGTATAATCCTCAGTTGTTGGATGAAATAACTCGGAAATTGCCATATTTTCTTAAGCTCAATTGGGGAAAATATGCATTGAAAAATAGGAATGATGTCAATCTGAAGATATTTTCAGAGTGGTTGAAAGAAAAGGCAAAAATATCATGCTATGTAGACAATCCAGTTTTCAGAATGGATTTTGCCAATAGAAGAGAAACAGTTTTGTCAATTGATGGGAAAAAAACGAAGTACCATGAGAGAAAATGCCTGGTATGCAAGGAAACAATGCACTCTTTGGAAAATTGCAAATCTTTCAAGTAAATGGATGTAGATGAAAGATGGAAAATAGTTGTTACAAATACATTGTGTATTTGTTGCCTCAAATCAAATCACTTCAAATCAGATTGCCGCAAGAAAAGGTATTGTGATTTAAATAGATGTACACGAACTCACCATTCACTCTTACATAAGCCATCATCAAACATTGCTGAAATAAAGCAAGAAGTATCATCTAATCCTGGACAAGTGGAACACATCAACGTCACAAGAAAACAGAATGAGGTACTCTTGAAGATACTTCCTGTCAACGTGAGAGGCCTTAATGGAGTGTTTTCAACGTATGCTTTCTACGATGAAGGAGCAACAATTTCTTTGATTGACTTGAACTTAGCAAATGACTTAGGTTTGGCAGGTATAACAGAACCAATTTGCTATCAATGGACAAATGGTATTATCCATCAAGAAAACCATTCAAAAATAGTTGATTTCGATATTTCTGGTTTATCAGGTGAAAAATATTATGAATTAAATGGAGTAAGGACGATTAAAAACCTGATGCTACCGACACAAACTTTGGATATAGATAATATCAGAAGAAAATATCCTCATATTAAACAATTAGAGAAGATGTCGGCATATTATGAGAAACCTCCAATGATTCTGATAGGACAAGATCATGGACATCTAATTGTTAGTAGGAAAATGATTCAGCTAGATAGAGTTGGTCCAATACTTTCAAAAACCTTATTGGGTTGGGTATTACATGGAAATTCGCTGGAGTTGTGTAAACAAAAAAATAATAATTTTTTGTATCATATCTGTAATAAATCAGAATATGAGAAACTACATGAGATGGTAAAAGATTCATTCTCCATTGAGTCTTTTGGAGTTAAGATTGTAGAGAAATACATGAAAACAAAAGAAGATGAAAGATGCGAGAAAATTATGCAACAAACGACTTTCAGAGTAGGAAATAGATTCGAAACCGGGTTACTGTGGAAGATAGATGACAATAAATTCCCAGATAACAAGAAATCAGCCTTGATACGTCTACACTGCATGGAAAGAAAAATGGACAAAAACGAGAAATTTGCCGAACAGTACTGTCAAAAAATTGATAAATATGAAGAAAAAGGTTTTGCAAGAAAGCTTGACAAGAATGAAATAAATGACTCAAAAGGAAATGTCTGGTATTTACCACATTTTGGGGTAGTGAACCCGAACAAACCTGGTAAATTGAGACTGGTGTTTGATGCTGCAGCCAAAACTCAAGATATAAGTCTAAACACCGAACTATTATCTGGACCGGATCTTCTGAAACCACTCACTGGAGTATTAATGAAATTCAGACAAAATAAAATTGCATATGCAGGTGATATAAAAGAGATGTTTCATCAAGTTATTATCCGAAAAGAAGACAGATCAGCTCAACGTTTCCTTTGGAGGAGAAAAGACAGAGAAAATGAACCTGAAGTATATGAAATGGTTGCTATGACCTTTGGCGCAACGTGTTCACCCTGTCTCGCACAATATATTAAGAATATCAATGCGAAAAAAAATGAAGTTGAATATCCAAAAGCCTGTAAAGCGATTATAGACAAACATTATGTCGATGATTATTTGGACAGTAGTATTTCTGAAATTGAAGCTATAAACCAAATAAAACAAGTGAAAGGAGTACATCGGAAAGCAGGATTTGAAATTTGTAATTTCATATTAAACTCCAAAACAGTTCTCAGGAATATTCCAGAAAACCTGAGAGCTAATTCATCCAAAAATATCGAAGAATTTTCCCAGAACCATTCAGAAAGAATTTTAGGCCTGAGGTGGTTACCAAATACCGACGTATTTTCATTTTCTACAAATTTACAGAAAGTTAATCCAGACATCTTGAATGGCAACAAAATTCCTTCAAAAAGAGAAGTATTGAAATTCCTGATGTCCATCTTTGATCCACTTGGATTTTTGAGCAGTGTTATGATAACAATAAAAATTTTATTACAAGAAATTTGGAAAGTTAAAATTGGATGGGACAACGAACTGCCCCATAGCTTCAATGATTATTGGTGTAAATGGATTAATCAATTACAGGAAGTTATTCCTCTGATCACGATACCAAGATGTTATGGGAAATTGTCCAATTTGAGTGAATCAGAGTATACAGAACTACATGGCTTTTGTGATTCTAGTGAGAAAGCGTATGCAAGTGCTATATACATTCGATTCAGGAAAGATGCTAATTTCGAGATTTCTTTGGTGAGTGCGAAAACAAGAGTATGCCCTTTGAAACAGACATCGATACCGAGGTTGGAATTTCAAGCAGCATTGATGGGATCTCGACTAATAACATCCATAATATCTGAACTTGAAGTAAAAATCGATCGAGTCTACATGTGGACAGATTCAATGACTGTAATGAGTTGTAATGAAATGGCATTGGATTCCATCTAAAGAAAATGTCGCCGATGAAGCTACTCGCATTTGTAAAGACAAATTAAGTTTGAGAAGATGGTTCACAGGTCCATCGTTCTTAATGAAACCTGAATCAGAATGGAACTTTGAATGTCAGATGAACTGTGATGAGATCTCTGACGAAATTCTAGAAATTAAAAAGTTTCCGATTTTAAGCATGAAAATCATCGAGATATCTACTAGTTTTCCAGATCCTACTCGCTTTTCATCATACGAAAAATTAGTCAGAACGACAGCTTGGGTCTTGAGGTTTATTATGAATTGTAGAACGAGAAACAAGAATAGTGAAGATTTAGATGTGTAAGAAATAGAAAATGCAGAGAAGTTGTGGTAAAAAGAAGTACAGAAAGTTACATATGACGAAGAATTGATAAGTCTCAAGAATGACAAATATATAGAAAAGTCAAATAGAATTTACAAATTATCACCTATTTTACAAGATGGAATAATATGTATGAAAGGAAGAATAAGCAGTAACTGCGATAAAATAAAATTAAACAGAAACCCCATAATATTAGAAGTGAAACATAGTTTCACACAACTTCTGATAAAAGGATACCATGTAAGAGCAAACCATAATGGGTATGAGTTCGTTATAAACGAGATAAGACAGAAATTTTGGATTTCCAAATTGAGAAATGCAGTTAAACAGATATGGAACAAATGTCAGTTTTGTAAAAATAGAAGAGTTAAACCCAAAGTACCTGAAATGGGTTACTTACCAGAATCAAGATTAGCAGTGTTTCAAAAACCTTTTACAAAAACTGGAGTGGATTACTTTGGTCCTTTTTTGGTAACTGTTGGAAGAAAACACGAAAAACGTTGGGGAGTCATATTCACGTGCATGACTACAAGAGCAATTCATATTGAGATTTCCTGGAGTTTGAACACGGCTTCAATGGTAATGGCATTAAAACGACTTATTGGAAGAAGAGGTACAGTAACCGATCTTTACTCGGATAATGGAACTAATTTCCGAAGTGCAAATCGAGAATTGTTCGAGAAGGTACGTCAACTAGATCAGAAAGATTTAGCAAATCAAATGGTGACAAAGCGAATCACTTGGCATTTCAATCCGCCAGCCGCATCACATATGGGGGGAAGCTGGGAGAGACTAATTCGATCCATCAGGGGAAGTCTCGATGTTATCCTGAAAGAGAATTATCCAAAGGATGAGGTACTTCTAACAACCCTAGTCGAAATTGAAGGGATATTAAATTCAAGACCTCTTACTTATGTACCAGTAGATCCTGATTCACCAGAGAGCTTGACCCCGAACCATTTTTTGATTGGCTCTTCTACTGGACAACCTTTAGAAACCTCAGAAAATGCTGAAATTGATTTGAAACGACAGTGGAGAACTGTCCAAGCTCTAGCAGATCAATTCTGGAAACGGTGGCTTAAAGAATATTTGCCAGAATTGAATCAAAGGACAAAATGGCACGACAAAAAAGTTTCTCTTAAAGAAGATGATATAGTCGTCATTGCAGATAACAACTTACCCAGAAATACTTGGCCACTGGGAAGAATTTCGTAAACATATCCAGGAAAAGATGGAACAGTACGAGTGGTGGAAGTAAAAACACAGAGTTGAGTTTTTAAAAGACCTGCTGTGAAGATTTGTAAATTAGAAATTGAAGGATGAAATAGTGAAGAAGTTTCACTAGGGAGAGAGAAATGTTAATGTTATTTATGTTCAAGTGAATCTAAACTCTTTGTATATGTCAGTCAGTTTTGAGGTTATGTATGTATGTCAAGTAAAGATAGATTTTCACAGTCAAAAAAGTGTCAGAATATATCTTATAAAATACGACAAAAAAATAGGATAAAAAAGACTAAAACAGAATAGAAGTTTCAACATGATTGATAGTTGGGATATCACAATAATTTGGAAATATTACAGTTGCACTTAAAATTACTTCCGAGAATTCAAGATTAAATATCGGTAATTTATTGTGCGGTAATGTCAAATGAAAACAATTGTTGTACATAATATACGCGTCTACTAAAGGTCGACTATTTTTTTTAAACCAATACTTCTTCGTAAAATTTTCTACAGTCAATTAAGAAATTAACCGATTGATTTTATAATTGTTATTAAAATATATAAAATGACAAACTTTTTTAAAAGCTAGAAAGTTACGTCGGATTCTTAAAGGTGGTTCCCTTGCTTCTACAAGGAGTGCAGGAATGGGAGAGGATTTGAAAGCTCTAAGGCATATTCTTATAGCGCTATATTGTAATTGATCTATTTTTTCAAGTGAATATTTGCAGCAGAGCCATACATAATGCATACATAGTCAATAATCGACGGAATGTGTGCCTGGTATAAAAGAAGGGAGATTTTAGGATCTGCCCCCCACTTGGTTCTTGTGACACATTTTAACATGTTTATCCCTTTTTAAGCTTTGCTTTTTAAATGGTTAATATGGCTATTCCACAGGAGTTTGTAATCTAATACAACACCTAAATATTTATTTATTTTTTTTAATAGGTATTTTGAGATCGCCTAGAGTGATTGTTTCAGGGGTGGTTTATCTATGTCTAGTGAAAAAAACAATAGCTTGAATGAGGCAGGATATTATTGTGGATAACCAGGGCATTGGCAGAAGCGATGAATTAACGACCTAGACTTGCTCCTTGCAATATCTCTTCAAGGATTCCGTTTGACGGTGGCTCTAATAGGTTCTGGACAATTAAACAGACATAACATTTAAAAATTTTAAATTTAAATACTACTTTTTTTTTACCTACTTTATTCATATATAATGCGTTCTTAATAACAATTCATATACAATTAAGAATTTTTTAAAAAAGTTTGCATTTATCTTAATAAGCAATAAGCTGATCTTTATCTTTAAAATAAATAATACATGTACATTTTTTATCTTAATATACATACTTATATAAATATAAAAATAATATAAATAATAATAAAAACTATTTTAAATCAATATTAAGTTTAATATGCTTGTAATTTTTTTTTTTAAAATAATTATTAGAAAAAATCTTGAGAATAAAATGGATGTTTTACCAATTAAAATAATGTGCACAACAGCTTCCTTAAAAAATTATCCTAATTAAACCTTTCACATCGCAAAACCAGTAGGGGACCGATCACCTTGCTAATTTTATTTTTATTACTTTTTCTAACCTAGATAATGCATACTATAAAACGCAAAAAAAAAATTCATTTTTCTTTTAACAGTAAATTTTAAACGAAGGCATTGCCTTAGTACATACAAGTACAGTCTGCGTCTAAATGAATGTTTGTACGAGTGTTTTTGTTTATGAATACGGGTCTAAAAGAGTTAAACAAATTAATTCCTAAACTTTTAACACTTTTATACATTAAAAATTAAAAAATGTAGTTCTTCAGGAACTCATTGCTGAAGTATATAAAAATACAGTGTGTTTACAAATGGTTGTATGGGTTAGACGTTTAATACAGTCTATGAATGGTAAAAAAAACAAAATGCCAACGCAAAATCTTTTATAATATGGTAAGAACAATTTCTTACTAAATATTGTTAATTATAGAAAACACTTAATATTTTAATAATGCCTACAAATGCAAAGTATCTAAAAGAAAATACTGTGGGGTACTGGGAAATGAAACTTTGGGAATGGATTAATACAAAATAACATATTCTAAAATTTTTAATTCTTTGTAATAAATAAATTAACATTACCAAGAGCAATTCAATTGTTAAATAAAGGACAAGAATAACAGAAAAATTTAAAAATTAAATAATTTATAAATGTTATTCGACTTGAATCCTACCATCGATTGTTTGAAAGTTTTTGACCATAGTAGAGACCTAAAAGCATTGGAAAAAATTATTAAAAAGTGGGAAGAATAATGTATGAATGCGTTCATCAAAGTAGAAGAGGCGTGTAAGAACCGTAGAAAGTGGAAAGAAGTGGTCTCTGCCTACGCCTGCGGGAAAAAGGCGTGAGACTATATGTATGATCTTCATTTTATAATTTTCTATAAAAAGTTATTTTTTTTATAATATATTTTAAAATAAATATAGTTAAGAATATATTCATAGGTTAGTCGCCAAAAGGGGAACTAGGAAAATTGACATTTTATAATATTTATTTATTAATAATTTCGATGACATAATCAAATTTATAATAATTTAATAATTTCCCTCCATGTATTCACTATAAGTTGCCAAATACTGTGATCGAAATCTTCGTGTAACACACGGCGAATCAGTTGACTGAGAGGATTTGAGCTGGTCTCTCTGGCTAGTGTGACAGCGGTTTCATTACCAACTATCCCTACATGCGAGGGAACCCAAACAATTTAAACACATTTGCCTATTTCAGATAGTTTTTCTAGTTCTAATTTGATCCTGAGAAGAAGGGCATTACGCTGTTGAAGACCTTGCACAGCACTTAGTGACTCGGTAAAGATGACAACGTCTTGTTCATATTCATGGCAGCAAACAAGAGCTTTGGCAATGGCGTACAGTTCTCCTGTGTAAACGCTTGTTTCTGGTGGTAGTCGATAACTGTAATTGGCATCGTCTGTAATTACGGCAGCCCCTACGCTTTCACTAGTTTTCGATGCATTTGTGTATATGTTTCAGTAGTCCACGTGTTTGGAGACCACTTCGGAAAAAGCTTCTCTTATGAGTGCTGCTGGAGTATAACTCTTGGGATAATGGGTAAGATGCGTATCACATTTGGGAATGGCTATTGTCTTTATTATACAGAGAAAGAATGTTCTGATTATGTATAGGGTTGTTTGGTATTTTGGAAATTCTGGCATAAAAAGGAAGTTGGAAATTATGGTGTTGCTCAAATATTTCTGAAAAACGATTGGAGAATGTGTTTCGATGGCAGGGGTTGTTTTTATTGGCTGATATTTTTGCTGCGTATGTTAAGGCCAGATTGAGTCGACGAAGTTCGAGGGGTGGTTCTCCTGCTTAGACTAATAAACTTTCAACCGGGCTTGTACAGAATGCTCCTATTGCAATTCTTACGGCTGTATTCTGAATGATATCTAGAGATTTCAAACGGGATGCTGTAGCTGTTGATTAAATCCAGTTTGAATCTGATTAATGCTTGATAAATCCGTAGTAAGGTGGTACTGTCAGCTCCCCATGTGTGATTAGCTAATACTTGTTGGAGCTAGTGTTTTTTCTAGTCTCCTTAATACGCATTTTATAGTTTATCAAGGTTATATTGATGATATGAAGTATGTCAGATAAAAAGTCAATTAATAAAATATATTACTCAAAAAAAGCTGTCAATAATTTATTATCCTAAAATAGTAATATTTGATTAGAATTACCGTTTAATATTAATAGGTTATGAATCTTACGCTAAAATAAATATTTAAAATTTTTTCCCACTAATTTGGAGTTTGGAAGCTGTTAAAAATTTCCGAAGACTTTGAGTGAAGAAACCAAGACAAAATCCCTGAAATATGGCAAGTTTTGATACATTTCGAGTACAAATCGGACTTTTAGAAGGCAAATCAAACTGGATTACTTGGAAATACCGCATAATGATTTTGCTAAGGAGCTTTGCAGGAGCGATAGAGCTGTTGGAAGGAAAATTAGTTCTACCCAAAGTCTTATCTGAAAGTGCTATTGCAGAAGAAAAAAAACGGTATGAGGATAGCGTGGCTGAATACAATAAAGTAGATAAAAACGTATTAATCATACTTACCACAAATATTACCGAAGAAACGTTGACCAAAGTGATAAGATACACGACTGCTTACGAAGTTTGGCTAGAACTGCACAGATTGTTTGACGAAAGTATTGAAAATAAGACGTATAATTTATGTACTCAGTTTTCTCATTTAAAAGAGAAGATGGAGATGATGTAGCTACACATATGTCAAAACTCAAGAACATTTGGAATCAGCTGCAGATGGAAATATCCAAGGACAAGCTAGCTGGAGGAAATTCCTGCAAGTGTGATCTTCCGAACCTACTACTGGTATGTAAGATTTTAAATACCTTACCAGAAGCATATTTTTCGTTTAAATCGAGCTGGATGCTTATGCCAAAAGCTGAAAGAACTGTTGAAAACTTGACGAATCAGCTATGTGCATACGAAAAAGCTTTACAAAACAAAAACGAAGGGAGTCATAAAGTTCTTGCAGCAGAAAAATCACATCATGGATTCAAGAAAGCCTTCCAGAACCAGAACAAGGCACCGTTTTGTAATTATTGTAAATCATACGGACATCGAGTTAAGCAGTGTGATAAATAAAAATAAGATGGTAGACCACCAAAGACACAACCAAAGTTTTTAAAGGATGTGCAAAAGCAGACGCTATCAGTCGAAAACAGCTTAGTTTTTTTAGCTGAATGCGATAGAGAAAGCTGGTTTGTTGATAATGGCGCAACAAACCACATTACCAACAGATGCGACCTGTTCGAGACTTTTGAAAATTTGTCTGCAAAACACACAGTAACCACTACCAATGGTGATTCGATCAAAGCCGTAGGAAAGGGCACAATATCTCTGACTGCTATTGTTGGAAGAAAAATGGAAGAAGTAACTCTTACAGATGTTTGGTACGTCCCAGATATCAAGAAAAACTTGTTTTCCGTACTGTCAGCGCAAGATAAGAATCCAGAGAGTGAATTCACATCTACGACTGGACAATTTCAGTTCAAAATCAATGGACGAGTTCTCATCACAGGATATAGACAACGTTTTGAGGGTTTGTTCAAGCTTTGTGTGCAGAATGTTAACCCAACCAACGGCAAAGAAGTTAATATTAACACGACGAATGAAAATACCCTACAGCTTTACCACGAAAGATTCGGACATCAAAATAAAAGGCATGTAAAACACCTTTTATCCAGAGAATTTAATATCAACGTTCCTTTAAACAGTGAGATATGTGAAGGATGCATCTTTGGTAAAGCACACAGGTTAAAATTCGGTACAGGAGAGAAAGCTGTCAACCAGGAGAACTATGGCATGCTGACGTTTGTGGACCATTCGAGAAATCAGAATCAAGACTCAAGTATTTTATCCCGTTTAAAGACGATTATAGCAAATATCGTTTTGTCTATTTCTTAAAAGAAAAATCGGAGGTACCTGAAAAGTTAAAGATTGCATTAAGAGAAGCAAGAACTATTGGTCATGTTATAAAGGCATTCCTAAGCGACAACGGTGGCGATTTTCACAATCAGCAGATCAAAGATATACTGGCAAAATTTGGAATACACCAAAGGCTTACCATGCCATATACTCCAAAACAAAATGGCTGTGCGGAACGTGACAATCGGACAATCGTTGAAACAGCAAGGACCACGTTTCATTCATCAGTCAAAAATCTTCTTTAAAGTTTATGGGTTGAAATGGTTAATACCGCAGTATACGTATTAAATAGATCGGGAAAGTCAAGTGTTGCAGACAAGAGTCCGTACGAGGTTTGGATGAACAAGAAGCCAGGCTTAAAGCACTTGAGGATCGTAGGATCTATATGTTACGCCCATATATCAAAAGCAAACAGGAAGAAAATGGACAGAAAAGCGACAAGAGGTATTTTAGTTGGTTATGAAAATGGGGATATCGTATCTGTTCACGAGAAACCAGAAGACTCATACGTTCCCGTGATATTATTATTCAAGAAAGACCACGAGTTTCAAATGAACTAGTATTATTGCCTCAAAATCAACCAGATCAATCTCAACCAGCACTAACACACAATCGTTTTACCCAATTTGAAGAAGAACAGAATTCTGATGGTGAAGAGCAAGGCGAAGAAGTTGTTATTGAGAATGTTAGAGAAGGTATCGATACAGAAGAAAATGATGATGTTAGCGATGAAGAAGTATTATTAAGATTTTTAAGAAACAGAACTAATATCAACAAACCAAAACGACTAGACGATTACGTAATGAGTGCAGCAACAAGTATAGAAGATTTTCAAGAACCACAAAGTTTTTAAGAAGCAATGAACAGTGAATATAAGCAAGACTGGTTGGAAGCTATAAAGAGTGAAATCAATTCTCTGGAAGAAAACAAATTTTGGTCACTAGAAGATCTGCCAAAAGAAAAGAAAGCAATTTCGTGCAAATGGGTCTACAAAGTAAAAAAAAATAGAGATGGCTCAATCGATAAATTTAAAGCCAGGCTCGTAGTTCAAGGATTTTCACAGAAGAAAGGAGAATATTATAATCAAACCTTCAGCCCCGTGGCAAAATCTGGAACGATTAGAGCTCTTTTGAGCATTGCTGGAAGTGAAAATCTAAAACTAACGCAATTTGATGTCTCAACGACTTTTCTTTACGAAGAACTAAAAGAGGAAGTCTTTATAAAACAACCTGAAGGCTTCACCGATAGCACCAATCGTGTGTGTCGTCTTCAAAGAAGCCTGTATGGACTCAAGCAAGCACCAAGGAGCTGGAACAAGCGAATTGTAGACTTTATCCTTAAATATGGATTTACAAGAAGTGAAGCAGATCCTTGTTTTTTCATCAAGAAGGAAGGCAAAAGTTTACATCTTATGGCACTCTACGTAGACGACGGTCTTATCGCATTGAATGACAAGAAAATAGAAAAATATTTTCTTGAAGCGTGAAGACAAGAATTCAAAATTTCTGTTAAACCTGCAAGTTATTTTTTGGGATTGGAAATCGATCAAGAGACATATGGTTCAGTATGTGTTGGTCAAGTAAGATATGCAACCAAGCTGCTTAAAAGATTTTACATGAAAAACTGCAAACCTGTCTCTACTCCAATCATAAAGGAAAATATCCAGTTAGGGAAAAAGTATTAAATGAAAATTTTCCATACAAGGATGCAGTTATACCTAATAACAGGAACAAAACCTGACTTGGCTTATGCAGTAGGTATAGCTTAAAGAAATCTTGAAAACCCCACGAAATAAGATGTTATCAGAGTAAAAAGGATTTTCCGATACATTAAAGGAACCCTACAGTTTGGACTGAAGTATGTGGCAGGAACTGGAAGATTTTTGGAAGCCTTTAGCGACGCAGATCATGCTGGGGATTTAACAACTGGTCGTTCTACTACTGGAGTTATCTGCATGTATGCTTCTTCTGCTGTATCTTGGATGAGTCAACGTCAACCTTCTGTAGCCATATCAACGACTGAGGCTGAGATAGTCGCTGCGAGCGAAGCCGCAAAAGAAGTTGTGTGGTTAAGAAGAGTCTATGGAAAAGTCCTCGAGCTAAATGAGATTCCTTCAGTGATGGTAGATAATGAAGCCGCAATCAAGCTAGCTCAGAATCCAGAATTCCATCGAAGAACGAAGCACATTAGAACGAGACACTTCTTCGTGCAAGACATGGTGTGCAATAAGATGCTAGATGTCAAGAAGATATCCACTACATTGCAAGTAGCTGATGCTTTGACGAAACCTATATTTAGACCACGTTTAGAAAAGCTTCGTGATAGTATGGGATTAGTCAAACTATCAAATGAGAGAAGGTGTTGGAGCTAGTGTTTTTTCTAGTCTCCTTAATATTCATTTTATAGTTTATCAAGGTTATATTGATGATATGTAGTATGTCAGAAAAAAAGTCAATTAATAAAATATATTACTCAAGAAAAGCTGTCAATAATTTATTGTCCTAAAATAGTAATATTTGATTAGAATCACCGTTTAATATCAATAATACTTTCATCAGATTGAGGCCATTTTGACAGGATTTCTTGGTATTTCTGATGTGTAAGCCCCATTTCAGTTTCCTGTCTAAAGTAACACCAAGAAATTTAACTTCATCTACAAATTCCAATTGCTGGTGATTCAATTGTAGTAAGGGTGTAGCATCTACCGATTTCTTTGAGAAAACGACACATTTTGTTTTTGCAGTCGAAAATTTGAGTTCTATCCGTTCTGACCATGACTGAAGGTGGTCAAGTGCGTTCTGGAGCAGCTGGCTGCAAATTGTGATCATGTTTCTTCGTGATGCATATAATACTAAATCGTCTGCTTAAAGATTTTCCCTCCCTGGCCTTTTAATGTCGTCCAAAATGTCGTTCATGGCTACAAGAAAAAGCGTCACATTGAGGGCCGATCCTTGAGGAGTGCCATTTTCTCGAGATTTAGTTTCCGAAAGTTTACCGTTAACTTTTACCTATGTACACAGTTTTGAAAAGATTATCCAAAAGTCCACTTTTTGGTTTGTACGACATTAAATCGAAGACGAAACAGTCCTTCACTTCATTTGAATTCGAAAAAGTCAGCCCGAGAGAGCCAGATTCCTATTTTGGTTTTTGATTCATAATCAAAACTTATTAACAATAACCTACTTTTCCGAACCTACCGACCAATATACAATTATGTCATTGTAACAACATAATTCAATAGAACCCTTATTCAGCTGTCATAAAACCGAACAACACCACAAATATAAATTTAATGGTTTTATTATTTTATGGTTCTATTAAGAAAAAGGCTTAACGTTTTAACAAACAAATACCTTTCAACTGGGTAGGAACAGCTGTTAATATTAAAATTTTACTTAAATAGAAGTCACTTCCTAGTCAAAGTGCTTTATTTTTTTCCATGCAATTTTACCTGGTACTGACAATTAAAAATTTATTCTGAAATCCTTATATTATTTATCCATAGGTAATCCCCGATTTTAGAAAAAAATTTGCAGAAAAACGATCACTTATCCGTTAAAAACTTATATTTCTACAAAAAGAAAACTATTACTAATGTCTTTTTTATAAGTTCATAATGAAGTTAAGATTAGTTCAATCATTTTTATGTACAGTGTTTATTAGCTTAGGAGCATAATTGTGTTTTAATACTATTGTAAACAAGAACATATATTACTACCTATTAAACTTATTGATTTTACAAAACTAAAGCTTTGAGTAAACTTATCAAATGAAATGGATTATTGTTTTGCATACATTTAAACGGATAATATAATGATTTGTATTACTAGGGAGAAAAAGACTCTTTACACCCGCGTAATACATATGATTTTTTCTACTAATATTTAAACATTTTATTTGAAATGTATTTACGGCACAAATAACAAATTCATTAATACCTTTATGCTATATAATTAAGTACAAAAGTATAGTTTATTAAACAAATGTATCAATACATACTAAATAATATTTGTAAATTCAAAATCACTTTAATTATTCTTCATTTTTTAAAAATTAAATTAAATTAAAATTACATACATACATATAGTCACCCCTTTTTCCCGTATGGGTAGGCAGAGACCACTTACTTCCACTTGCTTCGGTTCTTACACACATCTTTTGCTTCCTCTACTTTCATCAGGGCTCTCATGTATGCTCGTCGGTTGTTGGTACTCTTGACCTGGCCTTTCTTCAAAACAATGTTGATCTGATCAAGATATGTTTGCCGAGGTCGACCTCTACCGACTTGTCCACTCACACTCGCCTTATAAATTTGTTTCGTCAATCTTCCTTTCTACGTGTCCAAACCATTTAAGCATTCCTTTATCTATCTTTGTAACCACATCTTATTTTACACCACAGCGTTCTTTTATCTCACTATATTTTACTTTATTCAACCGAGTCACTCCGGCTATACTTCTCAAACTACTCATCCCCGCAGCATTAATTTTTAGGCTTCTTCTGCAAAACCCAACATTCACTACCATACATAAGTGTAGGAACCAACACACCCCTATGCACAGCCAGACGTGCCTTTTTTGACACTTTCTGGCTGTTCATAAAGCTATGCAGTGCCCCATTCATTTGTTTTCCTGCCAATACCCTTTGCTCAATGTCACTGGCATACTTTCCATCTCTCGTAAACTTTGTACCTAAGTACACAAATTCATTTACTTATTCCACTCTTTCTCCCTCTATCAAAACTTCACAGTTTGTCATGCTTTCTTCTCTTTCAAAAACCATAACTTTTGTTTTGATTACATTTATTTTCATCCCTTTGAATTTCAGGGCATCATGCATAACATTAACCATCGCCTGCAACTCCTCTTCAGATGACGCTAATATGACTTGATCATCGGCGTAAAGAAGTCATTTGACGATCAAATCATTCATTTTCAATCCAAGTTAAACAGCCATGGCGAAGTCACACATCCCTGTCTCACACCTTTTTCGATGTTAAACCAGTCCGTGCAAGCTCCGTTAATCCTGACACAAGTAGAGAAATCCTCATAAAGTGATTCTCAAAATTACGGAAACAATTTAAACACAGGGTGTCCGGAAAATACGTGGACAACAGGTACCCAATGACAAACAGCTGGGCGAAAAATAGATCGATTTAGCCTAAATTACTTATTTCTTACTTTTGAATTGAACTTAATTACCACCGAAAAACGTAATTTTGTAGTACCAAACCGCACACAAAAGATGGTGGCAATCTATCAGCACGTTTTCTAGTAATTAAAAAAAAATAATTTTCGTCAATCTTCCAAACCCTCTGACAGCTAAACGAAGCATTTTTTGATACCTATAAGTAACTTGGACTAAATCGATCTATTTTTCGAACAGGTGTCTGCCATTACCTGTTGTCCACGTATTTTCCGGACAGAGTGAATAATAGATTCACCAGTTTCATCATTTAGTTACAACCTTTAAAATGAGGAAAAGGAAAATATGAAATTCCTTTCTGATGTGAGGGCCGAAAGTGTACTTTCCATAGGGGTAAGAGAAAAAAGATTTTATTTCCATTAATATTCATTGTTAACTGTACCCATAATTTTTTTTTTTTATTAAAGGAAATAATTTTTATATAAATTATCTTATTGCTTTTTAAGGTAGTCAGGCACGGTCAAAATGTATAAGCTTTTGCATAATTATGTATTGAACCCATTTTTCCACTTTGAAGATGATTTCCCTGAAACATGGTTTTTAAAGGCTTCGACAGATCTTTTACTTGAAGAAAAATGCGCGTCCTGCATTTTTTTTTCAATAACGTTTTGATCACTCATCATAGATATATAAGTGGGACGTTAGATTTTTCATTAGGGAGAGGCGAAAAAATTTCATTTTGGATCGTAACGAAAATTCTCTTATACAATACACATTGTACAAAAATTTTCAAAACAATTAATTTTGAATTTCTTTTATCATTACCAAACTCATTAATTACGCTCTTTATAACTTTGATATTATCGTCTTTAACTTTTTGTCGGTGTATAAACAATTATTAGACATAGTAATAGGCCTAGCAATAGGGGTTTAATCGTGATAGTAATACTACCTAAAAACCGACTTTGCCATTATGTTCAGGTAAGTGGAGACATTAATTGTATCATGTTTTCGACTCTCAAATGTGGTCACCCTATTTATTATAAACATTTTAAACAAAAAAAAGGCACTTTTTTTTGTTTTTTGTTAATAACTCAACAAATAATGAAGTACTCGAGCGTTTCCGCGCCATCTACCGTTTCGAACAGACTTTCCCAGCGTTTTAAGGCACTTCCCATCATTTGAATTAATAACGAGAATATACGTTTTGTCGTACGGATCTTATATTTTTCAAATCCGTTTTAAAATTTAAAATCGGATTATCCCAATCGCATCCAGCGATTTTGCAAAATATCGCTTAAAAAACTTTGAATTACAGTTACACCCAAATTAATTATTTCACAGCAACAGTTTTTTGCACACTTAAAGTGCATAAGTACTGGAAAATTTTTGCAAAGGTTCGATTCTACAAAATAATAAACAACGGAGATATGAATTTTTAAAAAAAATTCAAATTTGCCGCTTATCCCTGGTTTTCTCGGCTTCTAATTATCCGATCTAGTCGCTCGAAAGCTTGTTTTGTTCGTAATTCAATTACCTACATTTTGTTTATTTATACCATTTTAATTACTTCATTATTTGTTGAGTTATTAACAAAAAATTAAAAAAGTGCATTTTTTGTTTAAAATGTTTATAATAAATAGGGTGACCACATTTGAGAGTCGAAAACATGATACAATTAATGTCTCAGCAAAGAAATATTTCCTTCCATGTGGAAAAACGCTAAAGTTTAACCGATTCCAAAAAAAGAAAAGAAGACTATTCCTGCGAATTATTGCCATTGCATTGCTCTCAGTCATATCCAAAGTTATGGAAAAAGCAATTAACATAGAACTCATCAAATATCTGAAGAAATTTTAGATAATCCATGACAGACAATATGGATTTCGACAACTTCGGTCTACTGGAGATTTGCTGGCTTATGTCACTCAGCTCTGGACAAACACTATTGAGAAGTTTGGTGAATCCCGTTCAATAGCCTTGGATATATTTAAAGCCATTGACCGCGTTTGGCACCAGGCATTGTTAAGTAAATTATCTGCCTACGGTCTCCCAACCAAACTGCGCCAATGGCTCTTGAGCTTCATGTAAGATCGCTCCTTACATGTGGCAGTTGACGGTATTTCTTCTGATGCGTTTAAAACCAATGCCGGGGTCCCTCAGGGTTCCATCCTGTCCCCCACCTTATTTCTTTTACACATCAATGACCTTTTGAAAACCACCACAAACCCCATTTACAGCTTCGCAGACTATAGCACACTTGTCTCAACTTTCACATCCTATCGATCACTTTCGGTGAATGAGACAAATAGACTCAGGCAGGAACAGGTTGATTCCATCAATAGAGATCTTAAAGCAATCGTCGAGTGGGGAACCAACAATCTTGTTCAGTTCAACGCCCAAAAAACACAAAGTGCCACGTTTTCCAAGAAAGTGAATTCCTCAAATCATCCCATCACAATGTCCGGAAATACCCTTGAACCAAGTCCCTCCATCTCGATTTTGGGAGTCACGGTGTCCAATAATATGTCTTGGCATGACCATGTTGCTAACATCGCAAAGTCGGCAAGCCAGAGGCTAGGTTTTCTGTGGAAAGCCAGAAAGTTTTTTACTCCTGATCAACTGTTGACGACGTACAAGGCTCAAATCCGACCTCTACTGGAGTATTGCTCGCATATTTGGGGTTCAGCACCAAGGCATTCTCTTCGTCTTCTAGATTCCATTCAGAAAAGAGCCATTCGCTTGATAAACAGCTCAACTCTCACAGATACCCTTCACCCTTTAGAACATAGAAGAAGAGTAGCAGACCAGTCATTGCTTTACAGATATTTTCATGGCAGATGCTCCATAGAAATAAAAACTTTTGTACCACCATTGGCCACATTCGGCCGAAGAACTCGGCACGCTGATCAGTCTCACACATTTACTCTCAAGCTTGACACTACAAGGATCAATCTTCATCAAGAATCCTTCTTTTACAGGGTTGTTATGAAATGGAATAAGCTTCCAAAATCAGTTTTTCCAGAAAACTATGACCTGCAACTTTTTAAAAAGCGTGTACACAATCATTTCCTTTCTATAATCCCTTCCCCTTCTAATAGTCGCAGTGCGGGCTCTGTCCGCGGCCCACACGATAGGTCTACCCTTTTTGAGACTATTTTTATAAAAAAAAAACGAGTATTTATTTTGCTCCAGAGAAATAAAAACTCCTGCACCACCATTGGCCTCATTCGACCGGATCAGTCTCACCCATTTACTCTCAAGATTGACACTACAAGGACCAATCTCCATCAAAAATCCTTCTTTTACAGGGCTGCTACGGAATAAAACAAGCTTCAAAAATCAGTTTTTCCAGAGAACTATAACCTGCAACTTTTTAAAAAGCGGGTCCACAATTATTTCCTTTCTATAATCCTTTCCCCTTCTAATAGTCGCAGTGCGGGCCGTACGCGGTTCACACGATAGGTCTGCCCTTTTTTTTGCGAATATTTTCAGTAACAAAAAAAATTTGGAGATACAGTTTTTACAAACATACATACATAAGTCACTCCTTTTTCTCATAGGGGTAGGCCACTTCCTACAGTTCTTACACACATCTTTTGCTTTCTCTACTTTCAAAAAAATTTTAAATGCTCAAATTCGGCCCCCCATACTACATCAAAATTTTTCACCAATTTGAGGAAAACATTTGACGAATTTTTGCTATGTGATGTGGAATCGGGGCCCTGTATCTTTGCTATAACTGTTACATAGGTAGCTAACCCCCGAGGTGGCTTTACTGGTAATAAATATGTAAAAGTATGCATTATTAAAGAGTATATTTTGGAAAAGATGTTACCTATTTAGTTTTTTAAATGACAATTTAAAATTATGTTGCTTTAACAAAAACTTAATTCAATGGAACTCTTAATCTGCTGTCATAAAACCGAAAAATAGTACAAATAGAAATTTAACTGTTATTTTTAAAGAGAAAGTACCTACAACCGGAATTTTTAAATATTTAGAATACGGTTTTATTACAAAAAAGGCTTAACTTTTGTCCGGTCTTAACATTTTATTGAACAAACACCTTTTATCTGGGTAGGAACAGCTGTAAAAATTAAAATTTTACCTAAAAAGAATTTACTTCGTAGTCAAAGTGCTTTTTTTTGTCGGTGCACTGACAAATTGTAAAATATATTCTGAAATCCTTATATTATTCATCCACAGGTAATCCCCGTTTTTAGAAAAAAATTCACAGAAAAACGATCACAACTTATACCTACATAAAGAAAACTATTACTAATGTCTATTTTAGAAGTTCATAATGAAGTTAAGATTGGTTAAGAAATTCATATTCATGTTCATTGTTTTTTAGCTAAGGAACATAATTATGTTTTAATCTATTGTAAACAAAATTAAAATCTATTACTACCTACTTAACTTATAATTGATTTTATTGATTACAGCGAAAGTATTTATCTTAGCAAAACTAAAGCTTGAAGTAAACTTATTAAATGAAAAGGAACATTGTTCTGCATGCACTTAAACGGATAATTAAATATTACTAGGAAGGCAAAGGCTCTTTACTCCCGCGTAATACATATGATGTTTCCTACTACCCACTTATTAAACATTTTATTTGAAAAATTATTTACGGCACAAATAACGAATTCATTAATAACTTAATGCAATATAATTAACAACAAAAGTATTGTTTATCAAACGAATGTATTCTTCTTCTTCTTTTGGCTCATAACCCTTGGTGGGTTTTGGCTTGTTCAACTATGTTTCTCCATCTGGTTCTATCTACAACTATTCTCCTCCAGTTTCCTATTCTCAGAGTTTTTATGTCTTTCTCCACATCGTCTATTCATCTTTTCTTGGGTCGCCCTTTCGGTCTTGTAGTTTGAGGTTTCCATTCGAGGATTTTTTTCACAATCCTCTCTTCCCCATACTGTATACATATCCTAACCCTCTTATTCTTGGACTTATTATGTATATTACTTTTTCCTTTCCTTCTATAAGTGCATCAATTTCGTGATTCATTCTTATTCTCCACATACCATTTTCATGTATTGAGCCGGATATTCTTATAAGGATCTTTCTTTCAAAAATTCTCAATTAATTTTCATCGTTGTTTGTTAGTGTCCATGTTTCTTATATATGCTAAATAATATTTGGAAATTCAGTATCAGTGTAATCACTCTCCATTTTTCAAAAATTCAATAAAGCAGCGACCTTACACTCTAAAATTCAATGGCAGTATTTACTGTCAGTGAGCCATGCATACTATGATAGTTTTTTTTTTAAGTCAAAAAACATATAATCTAAGAATCCTAAAGTTGAAATTTTTGTTTAAAAATCTAACGGTAGAGTAACACTTATGTTCAATTTTTACCAGAATTCAGGATATACAAAGTGTTCTCGAAATTACAGAAAAAAATTAAATACAAAGTGTCCGGAAAATACGTGAACAACCGGTAATGGCAGACACCTGCACGAAATGTTTATTACTCGAAAACATGCTGATAGATTGCCATCATTTTTTCTGTGCGTTTTATGTGTATTCAGCAAAATGGAAACTATTTCAAACACTTAACGAAACAATTATGTTAATAGCTTATTGACAAATTTTTATTTTTAACGTTTATTTTATGAATTAAATTTTTTATTATTTTTAAATTATTTTATTTTCTGAAAAAAACTGTTGGTTTTACGAAACTTTTTCAGGAGATAAAAAAGTTTCCCAATTAGTTCAACTACCCGACCGAGTCACCACAAGTGCCGTCAAACCAATTATTTCGGACTGGGCGGAGAGGAAAATACTCACGTACTGGTCCCATATACCAGGGTTAACTTACTCGAAGGCGTTTCTACCTAAAACCTCGAGAAACACAACTAAGCAGATCCTAGAATGGAGCAAAAATAACCTGCGTATTCTAACGGAACTGCTTACAGGACTCTGTCGTCTAAGATACCACCTCAGAAAAATAGGTCTGAACCAACAAACGGACTATCGGTTTTGCTGCGTGGAAGACGAAGCTGCTGAACATATACTATGTTCATGCCTCGGCCTGGGAAGAATAAGGTTTAACACTTTTGGTTGCACCAACCAAGAACCTACCGATTTTAAAAAAATCTCACCCTATACAACCATGAACTTCGTGATAAGGTCTGGATTGTGCGGTAAATTGTATCCTCTAGGGGTGAGCCACAATAGATGTACTAAGGGTCGCCCCACTCACATGATACCTTCCTAACCTAACCTAACCTACTAACACATTATGTCAGTGTTTAACACCGATAAAATATAAATAAAATGTTTGTTTTTTTTTAAGTTTTTGTCAAGTTTTTTGTGCTAAAGTAAAAACATTAGAAATGTTGTAACGAAATTACTTCTTTCTTGGGTTCGATGATGATAAACTCTCGATGCAGTAACAAAACAATTTTTATTCCAATACTTTTACACAATAAATTTTACTTTTATAAATCACTTAGATATTAAACTACAACGTTTACAACTATTTAAATTTCATAACTCGTTAACACTTTTAAAACTGTCTTTTTCACGACCGCTGTTTTTTTTTATTTCTAAATCATAATTTCAGAATATTCCACCTGTTTCATGAGAGTCCGAAACAATTCTTCTACCATTTCGAAGTCTCTAGATGCGGCGAGTATTTACTGAACGGAGGCGAAAGCCGACAAAGGGTTCATTAATATGCACCCTAGTTGTGGTCGATTTTTGGATGCCGACAAATAAACAGGGCCGGCTGGTTACAATATAGTGACACACAATGTGCGGGTTAAAAATTCAATGTGGTTATTAATTATAATGAACCAATTCAATAATATTAAAATATAACTCTTTATCCTTAGATTAATTTTCCAGTGTAACTATTTCATTAAATAAATAAATAATTTCAATGCAAATAAACCATAAAAATATTTGCTTGCATTTCATTAGTCATAATGGTTTTTTTATTCTCCTATAAGAATTATTCTAGAAATTAGGAAGCAATTTTAAAGATGTTATTTAGTTTTTTTAATGACATTATTAAAATATGTCCTTTTAACAACAGCTTTATTTAATGTATCCCTTAATCTGCTGTCATAACACCAAAAAATAGTACATTAATTATAATGATACAAGGTGTCATGTCGTTAAAAAATGGTCATATCTCGTAAAACACTCAGTGTAAGCTAGCAAAAACCTATATGGAGCAGTAGCTTTATCGAAATATGTAGGTAATAATATACATGATGTTCTATTTAAAATAGGCAAGTTATAGTCAAGATCTGGTATAACCGGAAATAGTTGGAGGCTCTAAATATTTAAGATCGATTCACCTTAAGTTTTCAGATCTTAATTACTTATTTATAAATTATTGTTATAATTACGAGGTACACATTTTTGTCAGATTTTACACAAGTCTATGTTTGTTGTAAACTTTTGTCAGTGTGAAAAAAATGTATCATATTTTTAAATTCTGTAACCCATTTATGTGTAAAGAATATATGGAATTTGTTTTAAAAATGAATGGAATTGAGATATTTAAAATGATGTAGTTATTAAGTTAATGTTTTATGTATAGTCTAAAAATTCTTGGCTAGAAGTCAGAAGGTCTATTGCGCTTTTATAGACTTGGAAAAGGCCTATGACAGAGTGGTGAGGAGTGAATTGTGGTCGACATTGTATATGTATGGCGTGAGCGGTAGTTTAATACGAGCACTGAAATCACTTTACAAGGATTCCACTACTTGTGTTAGAATAAACGGAGCTTGCACGGAATGGTTTAACATCGAAAAAGATGTGAGACAGGGATGTGTGACTTCGCCATGGCTGTTTAACTTGGATTGAAAATGAATGATTTGATCGTCAAATGACTTCTTTACGCCGATGATCAAGTCATATTA
The DNA here is from genome assembly GCA_950111635.1 of Agelastica alni. NCBI lineage: Eukaryota > Metazoa > Arthropoda > Insecta > Coleoptera > Chrysomelidae > Agelastica > Agelastica alni. Next base: position 32,527,378 of record OX467718.1, on the reverse strand, counting down.
GCGTCATCTGAAGAGGAGTTGCAGGCGATGGTTAATGTTATGCATGATGCCCTGAAATTCAAAGGGATGAAAATAAATGTAATCAAAACAAAAGTTATGGTTTTTGAAAGAGAAGAAAGCATGACAAACTGTGAAGTTTCGATTGAGGGAGAAAGAGTGGAACAAGTAAATGATTTTGTATCCTTAGGTTAAAAGTTTACGAGAGATGGAAAGTATGACAGTGATATTGAGTGAAGGGTGTCGGCAGGAAAACAAATGAATGGGGCACTGCATAGCTTTATGAACAGTCAGAAAGTGTCAAAAAAGGCACGTCTGGCTGTGCATAGAGGTTTTTTGGTTCCTGCACTCATGTTTGGTAGTGAATGTTGGGTTTTGCAGAAGAAGCATGAAAATAGGATTATTGCTGCGTAGATGAGTAGTCTGAGAAGCGGTTAGGAACTTTTGATTACCTAAAAAAAAATGTGAAAGATATTTTAAATTTTGATCCTATTTATTTTTAAAGTTTTTACTTATTAAATCATAATTTGCTCTTCTGTAATTTTATTAATTAATTATTTAATTATTTTTTTTTTAAAATCGTAAATTATTTTATATTTTATTTGTTTAGACAAAACATTTAAATGTTTATGCATCAGCTTTAGGTAATTTAATAAAATAATCGAGTTATATCTAATAATAAAAAGTTATTTAAAAATGCATTTACTCCAAAAAAATTTTATTAAAAAATAAACAAAACTTAATTTAAATTTTTTTCATTATTTTCGCCTTCAACCTTTTGTTAATTTCAAATTTTTTTAATAAACATATTAATTGTTGCTTTTCAGACTTGTTAAAAAATTTAAAAGAAAAATTTCGATAAATTTAATCATGAATTTATCACCTGTTTTATGGAATAAGGAGGAAGATGGCAAAGTTCAGCCATCATTAAGACCACCCCGAAATATACCTGTAAATAATAATTCACAATTCGCTACGCAGACAAAATCACAGAAATTAAATAAATCCGATATTCCATCTATTAATGAACATTCGCAGCAAAATGGCAAATTAGGTTTTGAAACCATCCTCGAAGAATCAGAATTGAATGTGAAAGCAGTGAATCCAGTTTGCAAAAGTAAAAGTCAAGATCGTTTAAAACCTTATGAAGTTAAGCCAACTAATTCCGAAGAAAATGTTAGTGATGAGCAAATGAATAGTAAATCCACACCAGACTTAAACCAAATAAACGATGTAATTAATACTTTAACTAAAAATCATGAGCAGTTTTATGAATTTTTAGAAAAATATTTGGAAAATTTAGAACCAAATATACCAGATGTAAAGGCACCGTCTATAGTGGCAGAAATAATTGTTGAACATGTGAGTAGTCATTTCTATTTAATTTGTGTTGCTTTTCATGAATTTTCTGTTCATTTAAAAAAATCAATATTGTTCAAGTCATATTACATTAATAAAAAGAGTTGTATTCTTGTGAAATTTGTTAATTAAAAATATTGATTGAATAACTTTTTTATTTTAATTTTTAAAAAGCATACCTATCATGATTAAGTAATAAAATGTTCTCTAGTCAAGTATGCTCTATTAATAAATTAAAATTATTTTTAGTATATTTATAATTTTTAAACTAATGATTTATACAATAATAAATAAAATTTGGTGTATTTTTCAGGCATTAAATAATCCAAACTTCAGATATACTGCAGCAAATTTATGTTCATTTATTGAACAAAATTCTCCTAGATTTCGAGCAGAATTACATTTAATATGTCTAAAGCAAATTGAAGAAAATTGTGATGCAAAAAATGTATTACCATTGATTGCTAAATTGTATACCCAAAATCCATACTTCAATATTTTTGGAAACTTGCTGATTTATGCCTTTAAGAAGATACTTAAACTCGAAGAAATTAATAATGTAAAATGCATTTGTCAAGTTCTTAAGGTATAATATTTTTTACTTTTTTACATTGTGTATTTTTAAAATTCTGTATTTATTCAAATTTACTAAACTAATTGCATTTGTAATTATTTCTAAAACATTTTTTTAACAGTTGACAGGTTATTCCTTGGAACAAAGCAACAAAGTTGATTTAGACCAAATTTTCAATGAACTTGGATTTGTAAAAGGTAGTGTTGATGGAACGGCTGATGGTATTTTGTTGGAGTCCATTTTTCAACTAAGAGCGTCTAATTGGGGCCACTCCACTAAAAAATAGAGTAAGTTTTGTGACAAGATAATTTACTAAAGATTTGTCAAATACCTAAAATTAAAATACTTATTTCTAAAATTATTTAGCTATTATAAATGTAAATTAAAACTGTATTTTTATTTCATTAGTTCAGATCAGGATGACGCCGCATTTGATGGATTACAAAGTAAAAAATTTCACGAGGTTGATAGAGAAACTGCTAAAGAACGCGAAAAGATTCAAGAAGCTTCCAACAAGTTCGTTAAAATTCCATCAAAGATGACAACTTAACTTAACACATATTGTTATACAAGGGATATATATATATATATATATATATATATATATATATATATATATATATATATATATATATATATATATACTGATGAGTTTTTCATTATACCTGCTTAAAGAAAGGTATATAATTGATGTTTACATTAAATAAATTGTTTTCTAAAGGATGACATTTAGTAAAAATCATTCTTATCTTATAAATAACTTTTCAATTGCTTTAAAAAACTGTAAATAATGTCTCGGATATACTTATCTGTTAGGGATCATTTAGGTTTACATTCTAGAGTCCTAAAATTTGCGAAAGACATCGACCACATTTTTTTAAGCAATCGAAATATTACGTGGACTCTTCTAAATAGACTATTTTCTGTTTGCTTTGTATGTACATTACTTATGTTTTACATTTAAATATATTTGTATTTAATTAAAAAATTTTACTGGACATTGATTAAAATAAATATTTATAAATACATCTTCTCTTTTATTTCTAAATACTAATGTGTATGGAAATTTGTAATGTGTTAATAAACCAACGAAGCTCTTAACAAAGAACAGAATAACTAAATAATATAAAAATGTTGGCCTTTTTTTGGTAGGTATCCCACATTTTGCTTTTTTAAAACGATAAGAGCTTAAAATATTAACTTAAATCGCAAGTTTATTTAAGCACACTTTTTAACAAAGAGTACTTAGGTAGGTACTCCATAAGGTATTTGGCAGAAACGTTTTTCGTAAATCTGCAAAATAGGCTTAAAACTTCATTCCTTCGAGTCTATTTGTTCATTTGTTGCGGCACCAGCATTCAAAGTGTTTACAGCAGAAAAAATTGACTTTTACCCTGACGTCATATCAACAAACCTCGAGAAATAATTCAATGAGTCAAAAATAGCTACTGTTACTTTGTCGTGTGCCTAAATATTTCCACTGTTTGTTTATCTTGTCAGTATTTTTTTGCGTTATAAATAACTAAATATGGCTGTTGGTTGAAGTCAATTTAAATTATTCCATATTACTGGTTTAAAATAATCGAAAATTTAGATAAGATTCCTATAATATTCACTAATAATTATTCTGCTACTAATACACAAAAAACTATTCTGCAACCATTAACGAAGGTACTAATTTCTATGAATCTTTTATTTGAATAAATTTATGTAAATTTAAAACAGCACATAATTTAGAGCTTACAAAAACAATTGGCTAGCATAATAAAAAATTTTAAATAATTGGTAATGAAGGTATTAAATGTACACTATTCATACATTTATTATTATTCCGAAATTTACAATACAATATAGATTTAGTATTTTGGAAATCATCGTCATTAATAATGTTCCCGTTTCACGAAAGTATAGCCACCGTTCAAGAAGTAGGGTTATGTTAAAAATATTTATTAAATGCAAAACGGGGAATTTTGTACTCACCGTAAAATCATAATATCAAATTGGACGTTTTAAAAAAAACCGATTTTATAGAATTTATCTGAATGCAAATGATAAAACGCTTTGAACAAAACTCGATGTATCAAAATAAAGAGGTCAAAATCGTTATTGGTGCTATCTCTTTTTAACATTTAAAGGTCATAATTAGAGATACAAAAGAACGTATGTTAATGCTTGAAAAACAAGTGAACACATTGTATGATGTGTTTCTACTGTCAGTAGAAAAGGATAAGGTATATAAAGTTAAGAAATGTTAACAAAAAGACACATTTTTCTTTATTTAAGTCATGTTTTAACAATTATATTTAAAAACACGAATAACCAATTCATTTTAAATAAAAAATTACAAAATGTTTGCATGACTTTCTTTTTAGCTTTGCCAAAATATTTTAAATTTAATAATCTATTTGTACAATAAAACATATAGGTAGAAAGCAAATTTTTTTTTGGAACCAAAGCATTAAGAAACTTAAAACCTTAAAACCTTAATTCAGTACCTACACTTAAATGTTACCTATAAAATTCCAGAATGTTCTGTAGGGTAAGATACTATTTTTTTTAAGAAGTTAACAATTTCAGAGAATATTGATTTTGGAAAATTTTGAATATCAATGTATGAATCACATTTTTAAAGAAAAGAAGCCAATATTTACCACAATTTAATGAGATCTGAAGTATCCCACAGCAGGAAACTTCTTTATTAAGAACTAACTTTCTGTCTATTATATTAAATATTAAATATATTTTAATACTTTGCCTGATTGATTGTTACAAAATTAACAATTTAAATAATAGTCCAAGTTAGGCAGAAATAATTATACAGGTTTTAAACCTGTATACTCGATAATGATTTTTTTATTTTTAATACATAAAAATAAAGTCTGCTATGACAACAGGATATCTTCTAATTAAACTCACCTACTTATAAGTTATTTCCTACATTTAATAGTCAAGCATACAAGTAAAACAAGACATTTTACTTAAATCTGGATAAATTATTGTAACATAGGTCGATTTATTATCCGTTATTTTTGCTATTTTGTAATTCGTTATACTAGAACCGTTGACATCAATATATTTTTTTATACGACTGTCACAAAATACCTTCATTGTATGTTTAATAATGATTACTAAATGTAGCACATTGTAATACTCTTTTTCATTATGCACTAGTTTCTGGGCAACAAGTGCATAATGTCTAAAAAACGCACGGGTAAATTTTCGTAATCTTCGTCACGACAACAGAGGCGTGGAGTAAATAAAACAAAAGACGCCGTAACCAGGTAACATTGCCGTAACCATACAGAAAATATAATCACAAACATTAGTGACAATTCAATATTTCTTTGACAGAACGATACATACGTACATACATAAAGTCACGCCTTTTTCCCATAGGGGTAGGCAGAGACCACTTCCTTCCACTTGCTACGGTTCTTACACACATCTTTTGCTTCCTCTACTTTTATCAGTGCTCTCATACATGCTCTTCGGTTGTTGGTACTCTTGACCAGGCCTTTTTTCAAAACAATGTTGATCTGATCGAGATATGTTCTCCGTGGTCGACCTCTACCGAGTTGTCCATTCACACTCGCTTTATAAATTTCGTCAATCTTTCTTCATCCATCCTTTCTACGTGTCCAAACCATCTAAGCATTTTTTTATCTTTCCTTGTAACCACATTTTATTTTACACCAGAGCGTTTTGTTATCTTACTATTCTTTACTTTATCCAACCGAGTCACTCCCGCTATACTTCTCAGACTACTCATCTCCGCAGCATTAATCCTATTTTCATGCTTCTTCTGCCAAACCCAACATTCACTACCATACATAAGTGTAGGAACCAACTAGTTCTCGTTCAGAGAATGTTCTTATGGCTTACTTTGGAAATATATCAAATAAATTTAAATCTTTCACTTTGTGGGCACACTATAACATGTTAAAAACGATGCTTAGTATCAATATTGGCGTGGATATCAGTAAATATTTTAAATTGAGAGCATTTCTGAAGCGGAAATCAGATGGATGCAAAGCAAAAAATCTAAAGTTTTTACAACGAAGGAGGTTGATACGTTCATCAAAGAAGCCCCCGACAACGAATACCTTGTAGCAAAAGTAAGTTCCACAACTATCAGTTAATTAATTATATTTTGTTTATATTTTTTTATTTCTGGTTGTACTTATCATGGGAATTATGGGTGCTTGTAGGAGAGATGAGATGTACAAAATGAAAATTCACGATTTTGAAGATTTAGGAGCCGCAGTTTTGGTCCATATTCCGAACACTAAAACAAAAACTTTGCAGAAATTTACTGTAACGGGAGAATATGCTAACATTGTGAAAAAATTCTGGAATCTGTGACCAAGTAATGTCAACGATGCTTATTTTTTTTCTAAATTATAAGAAAGGAAAATATAGAAAAACAAATTGCTTCATACTTAAAACTTCTGAATCCTAAGATACACACCGGCCACTGTTTCCGCCGATCTTCAGCTAGTGGCAGATCCAGGATTTCTTTCGGGGGGGGGGGCGCACAGTTCCGAATTCACATGAAAGTTATACAGAAAGAATTGTACAAAATATTGTTATTTTTCCATTTTTCAACATGAAATATAAAACATTTCATTCAAAAAAATATATATTGGTTATAACAACATTATACAGAAAGTAAACATTTGAAAAAATAAATAAAATAAAAACAATACAAAATAAAAAAAATCAATGAACTTTCTAATCAATCTGGTACCTAATCGAAACGAAATGTCAGTCTAATTTGAACTATATCAGATGATGAAATCAAGCTTCCTATTTTTATTGTTGGCAAATCGATCGACGATATTTTCTAAATTCAAATCGATTTGCCTATATATATAAAGGAGAGCTAAACCATTGAGCCTTTCTTCGGCAATTGTCGAGCGGAGGTAGGTTTTCACCAACCTCAATGTAGAGAAACTACGTTCTGCAGTAGCAACAGATACTGGCAGTGTTGCAAGAATGCGTGAAATTTTAACGATATGAGGATAATAGTCCACATCGAAATTCTGTAAAATTTTCAAAGCGTTGCTATCTTCTATACTTTTATTTCTACATGTATTTCTGTAAAGTTGAATTTCTTCCATGAACTCGGCTAATGAAGGATTGCCTAAAAGGGAACCAAATTTTTCGCAGATTTCTGAAATTTTTGTTTTTAATAAAATGTCACTTAAATTTGTTATGTTCACTGGCATCACAATGTTGAGCAAAAAAATATCCAAAGTTCTATTAGAAAATCTCTCTTTTATATCCAACATTACAGAATCTAATAGTGGTATATAAATCACTCTCCTCCAATATTTTTCTGGTATAAGATTTTCTACATCTGAGAAACTCTGGCGATGTGGATGTGATTGCCTAGATACAAGTCGAGGCATTTGCAGTTCAATGTCGAGTACGTCCATAACTTTTTTAGCTTCTTTTACAATTAACTTAAATCCGGAATCTGCATTCTCTTTTCATGTAGCGATTCACGAAGATCTTTCAACTTCGTGGTGGCAGCTTCAATATCAATATTCACAGATTGTAAATACTTACTAAATGGCAAAGTTAAGCCGAATATGTCTGCTAGACAAAATACTGTTAATATAAATTCACAGTCACAAATGGCTTTCAGGAGAATATTGGCCTTACTAGATGATATATTATCGCTCCACTCTGATATATCTGTTAAAGCTTTCTCGATGAAAGGTAAATCCTTTTGGAAATCAAGAATTGAATCATGTCTCTCAATTCATCGTGTTTCACATGGACTACTCAATTTGTGTTTCATATACTTTTGTAGAACGAAGTTTCTTTTGGAACAAGCTTGAAAAAATGTTACAATCTCTTGTATCTCTTACATCTCTTGTATAGTTCCCATTGCATTTTTCACACTCATGACTCTAAGCGATTTGGATATTGATAAATTCAGCGCATGATTGAAACATGGACATATAATAGCATTTTTGGCTTCTTTTTGAATTTCATTAGCAGCCCCTTTAGCCTTCAACATATTAACTGAACAGCCGTCGCATCCTATCCCTACGCAATTTTCTATATTCAACCCTAATGATTTAATTTTCCTCAATACAGTTTGACCTAAAATAACACCAGTGATAACTGGTTCTACCTGTACATTTGTTTCACTGTCACCATAATTTGCAGAGTGAAAATCCACAAACCCTATGAAACTTTCAAACATTTTCCCATCATGAACATATCTTATAGAAATACTTAATTGTGATGTATTTGCTACATCAGTAGTTTCATCAAAAATTATTGAATAATAACTACAGTCATTGATCTGTTTTGTAATGACAGATATTATTTCTGCTTCACAATGAATTAGTTCATTAGCTGTAGTTTTGCTAATGTATGTTGCATTTGCCTCTGTGTTCTTTGAGGATGTTATCGCCTGCATCTATACGGAATCTGAGGAGAGCTCTAAAACACCCATCGTTATTTCCCACCAAATTGAATTCCTCAGAGTTTTTCTTCATCAGTGGACCATCATCACGGTGACCCCTCAAAGGAATATTTTGTTGTCCATGTAGGATAATAGTTTTCAAAATTGGTAGCAAGCGGGATCGATTCTCTTGTATCTGCCTTTTTCTTTCATGTGACAACTGATTCCTAATATCAAGTTCTGGGTTTCGATAAGTCAGCACGAATTGATTTCCTTAAAAAGAAAAAATATTGCTCGAAAAAAATTTGAATTAGTAAAATAACTTACCCTTTTCCACGGCCTCGATATGATAATTTGTAGTTTGATGATGATTCAAATATCCATCTTTTCCTGTTAATTTCGAATATTTGGTTAATGGTTCTGTAACCAGTTTTTTGGGCATTACATTTTTTTGTCCACCCACAAGCTGTTGTGGCTTCAGAAATAGGGCACAATATTTACAGAAAAGTCCTTGTTTTTCTTTGGAAAATACCAACCAGCTATATTTCTCCAAATGCCCATGATTGACCTTAAGCTTCTCTTCTCGCCCTCTTTTCTCATGGCTAGAGTGAGGAAAACAATAACTTTTGTCTGGAACCCAATGGTTCGTCATCAGTTGAAATCGCGTGAAGCTATCAAGTGTGTTAATGTTCGATAGGAAACATCCAACGTCAAATGAGGTTACAGTTTCGAGTATAGGGCTAGTTCCCGATCTCACTTCATTTTCATCATTGTCTCTAACAATTTCACTATAAGTTATATTTGTACTCGTCGAAGGAGCCTGTTCCGATTCCGGTTTGAATTTTTAAAATAATTGTCAATTGTGGTATTCACAGCTGATTTTTTTCTTTTATTTTCTGCCATTGTATGGAAGCACTAGCACAGCACTGACCCTTAAAAAACTTTCTATGTTCACAAGGTAAAAAAAAGGTATGTTTCGCACTAATGGAGTAATATATCAATATCACATCATAGACACACCAAACCTCTAGAATGCGAAATAATAATTTTCAGATTACGCGATTACGCCGTGTGGTCGTCTGACTGCAACTGAATTGAGTATTACCTCAGAAAACTCATCGCGGGAGCGCGGGGATTCACATACCGTACACGGGGATTCAACAAATGAGGAGATATTTTTTCGCGATTATTGTAGTAGGTGCTTAACACATTTACCTATTACGTTATTTTTTTAAATTAATTAATAAAAGTTCATTTCTCATGTTTGTTGTTTTTTACTTTTACTACTACTACTATATATTATAACAGTCGTAGAATAAGTATAATGTAAAACTCGCACGAAATGACCATTTCCTTTTCGTATGATTTCATAATCGTAGGAAATGTATGTCATTCCGTGCTCGTTGTACAATAATAAAATTAGTAAAAAACGACTTATTTGTTATAGTTTTAGCTATTTCGTAAGTAATCCTTCACCCTTTCTATTGCTAGGGTCATTAAAGAGATATTAATTTTTAAGTACCTGTGTATCCTCATACAATTAAACTAAATTATAAAAATCTTATGTTCAAAATGCAAATAAAAGTTTTTAACTTTTTACCAATCTAATGTACCTATTTTATATTTATCAGATGAATTTTAATTTTCGGCAAATAAAAACTCGTCTAAAAAAACTTAAAATAAAATAATCAAATATAAAATTAATGCAATCGTATACGAGGTTAGTCAAAAAATAATAATTTTGCTCAAGAGTAAAGTACCTTCATTATTGTTACAACTTTTCAGTTCCTTCGTGGGTGCGGCAATTAAAACTCTCGATCCAGTAACAAAACAATGTTTATTTCAATACAATAAATTCCACTGTTATTAACCACTTAGATATTCACTTAGCTACACAACTTTTATAACTTTATAAAACTATTTACATTTATTTATTCATAAACACTTTTAAAACCAATGCTCCTCCTGTTATGATCGTATCCGCTTTTATATCTCCATATCACAATTCTAGATCATTCCGCCTATTTCTCCAAAGTTCAACGTGGCTTCGATATGGTTGCTCGACCTTTCCGGACCCCGTCGGCGGCATACAAAGCGAAGCAGTCGAATACGGACGCTAGGCGCGGTCGATTTCTCGGTTGCCGACAGAACCGGATTTGTAACATTATTAATAAAATCGAAAAGAATTAAAAAAAAAATTTACGGGTTGCACTCTGGGAGTGCCGGCAGAAGTGAAAACTTAAGTATTAACGTTGTGCGCCCTGCGCCGCCTAAACGAAACAGCCGGCGCAGGCATACATTTTCGCCGTGCCGTAGAAAGAGAGGGGGATACTCCCTCTCCTACGCCACGCCAGCTGTCTACTCTCCATCCGTCTTACGAATTTTCGATCAGGTCACGTGTCCTGACGCGAGTTTAACATTTTTATCCGTCTTACGAATTTTCGATCAGGCCACGTGTCCTGACGCGAGTTTAACATTTTTAACCCATTACAAAAAAAGTTCACAGCGTGCCATAAGAAGTTATCACTTCAAAAAAGTTCATCCGAATTGATTACTACATTTAAATTGGCAATTGTATTAATTTGCATTATTAAAATTAAATTCTTTTTTTTTTCTAAATATTTAACAAATTTGGCATAAAAAACACTTACTTGTAAAATGTTACACCAGCTCTCTTATGTATTGATGTCATGAACAACTAACCATTTTTGTTGCTATTGTCTCAGTAATATAACAACGTTTTACCAGAAATTTATTTAGACGTCAGTTATGATTACCTACCAAGTATTTACACCAAAGCATAGAACAATGTTGTCCCACTAATTTTATTGTTATTAAATTTTCACACTGCTAAAATCTAAAAATTCACTTTATTAACTCCCTCACAAGAAAACATTTAAATAATGAGTCATACTTGGAGGGTACATGGGTACATGGAGTCCGTTTCCGTCGCATCCATACAGAGTCGCAATGCACGTTTCTATTCTTATATTTAAAAGATAAATTGATCTTTTTACATTTAAAATTTAAAGCAAGGTTTCTTAAATAAGAATTAGAATCCATAATTTAGAATAAAAAAAGATGGGATTGATCTTTAAATACTTCCCCAACACTTTTATGTTATTATAATCATTATTAAGTTCATGTTGCAAATATTTTTTTTAAATATAATCTTGCGAATAAAATGGATATTTTAACAATTAAAATATTGTAAGATGAACAACAGTTGCTCAAATACATAAAAAAAACATGTGCAAACATTATTACTAATGATTGTTATTCAAAGAAAACATTTATTATTTTAGTAATGCCAAGAATAGCAGAACATTTAAAAGAAAATACTGTTGGATACTGGGTAGTGAAACATAATAACATAGTTTAAAATTTTTAATTTTTTTTTGGTATATTAAATTGACATTACCACGAACAATTCAACTGGTAACTAAAATACAAGAATAACAAAAACATTTAAAAAGTAATAAAAAAAAAGCTATAAGTGTTCAGGGCTACACAAAGAGTAGAAAAGAATAAGGAAAAAGCACATACTTAAAAAAAGGAAATCCGTGGATGTTTGAATGAAGAACATGTACAGGTTGTTTGAAAGAAAGTCTTATCTATCGCTGAAGAATAAAATTTTATTGTATAAAGCTATCATATTCTTCTGTGGTAAGTTAATTTTCTTAAAAACATTAAAATCTCACAGTAAAGAACACAATCATAGGTTAATCGCTAGAATGGGATGGACTACTTACAAAAGGGAAACTAGTAAAATTAAGACATTTTATAACATTTATTTATTAATAATTTTGATAGCATAATTTGATTATTAAGTCCTTAAAAAAATAGTAAAACTAAAAATTCAGCAAGATTTTAAAATTACTTGCATACAGTGTGGAACAGCTAAAGTAAATAAATTTATTATTTCTAGTAATGTGCATATTTAAAAAATATCCCAAATCAAATCAATTTTAAACTAAAAATAACATCCCGCAATAAAAAAATTTCAGTTATAACCCACAACTTTGTAAACTGACTTCAATTCTATTTATTAAATATAATATCAAATATTTTTAATACATTTAATATTTAACATGTAGGTAAGTGTTGGGAATAGATTGCTATGTGATAAAAATAATAATAAAAAGTTGTTGATTGTTAAATAAACGTTTGAAAACTAAGTACACATCAAAAAAGGTCTTTTCATAAAAGGATATTTCTATCGAGAAAACTAACATATAAATCAGTAAATATTAGTGCAGTCCTTCGAAGACTGCAATATTTACAGTAGGTATCTGTAAATACCTAATTATGTGGGTTTTTGATAAATAGATTAAAAAAATATCTGTTTTTTTGTGATCATTGGGTATAGTAATTTAATAATAATTTATATTTATATCGAAATATTTCAATATAAGAAACAAAAAATAAATATAGGTTTAGCTGTAACAATTGAAATAAAATTTATTAAAACTCAATTTAATATTCGTTTTAAATACTTAATTAAATATGCACAATCTTAAGATTCACACTCAAACTTATATTCTATTTGTTATACCTCCTGTCGCTAGCATGTTATTTATAATAGTTTGGAAAAATCTGCTGGTAAAATAAATTGAAATAATAAGTTCAAAAAAATTAACCAAATGTTGAAATATTATAGAAATAAAGTCGATGTATTTTTAAAATTTCCTGAAAACTAGTACTTATGTGTTTTGTTAGCAACGAATTCAGTTTCTATTAATTAAGATATTTACTTTAACGAGTAAAAATGGTTGACAATTTTACTGAGATGCGTTACCGTGAAAATTCTTGAAATATGTTCATCATATTAAATATTTTAAAATCGTGGATAACGACAATTCAACTGATTTCACGTCTTAGACACTTTTGATCAATTTTAAAACATAACAAAACATTTTTAGTTTTATTCCGAAGAGAATAATTAAAATACATAGTAAATGCTCTATTTAATTAACTTATTTTGTTTTTAAAATGATTTAAATGTCTATTTTTGAATATTATTAGGCATTTATTCTATTTAAATTATTGAAATTAAAAAAATGTGGTTTAAATTTAGAAAACGAATACTTCTCTTATGGGCAATTATATATCGTATGCTCTAAATTTGGAATGAAAAATTGCTCTTAAAATTATAATTAATTACAATTAATTTAAAGTAAACAGCTGTCTATTTTTGTTATAATTTAAACGATAATAAAACATTATACATGTAACAAAGTGATGTTATACATTACATACGCTCGGACATTATCCATAAAAAACAAATTTATTTTAAAAAATTCTATGCAGGACCTATTTTGTTTACAGAAATGCGTGCTGTTATCTTTAATTTTTAGGATAAGGTATATTTACTTAGGGGGGTTTAAATATATTTTAATTCTAAGCCTTTAAAACAAGAATAACATGGTGTGACTAACAAAAGTTTTAACAATCGTATAGGTATACAAAAATTAAATTCATTTTTTTTTCTTGACAACGTATCTTAATATTTAAACATGGCTTGTAAAGATTTGCCACAGTATTTTTGTATTTTGTTAAATGTTTTAAAATACCTAAAAACTTTTTCCATTATATTTTTGTGTTTTACATAAACTTAGTCTATAGTGCTAGTGTTAATTGTTTATTTAAAATAATCGAGTTATAATTACATATTTTTTAAAGTGTAACTGTTAGTTTTTTAAATATAAAAGGTTTTTGTTTAATTTTTAATTGATTTTTTTTGTCTATTAAAAAAACAATTTACACATACAAATGTAGAAAAATATCGTATAATTGTACAAATTATTTAACATAAAACAAAATTGTTAATACTAAAATATTGTAACATAAAATTTAAATTAATTTTGCATATAATAATGAATAAATCATAATTTTAATTATAAAATCTTCTTTCTTGAAAAAAATAATTTAAATTATTTTGATATTTTTAATCTTTAAAAAACTCACAATATGTCTACAATATTAACTAATAAATAAATATTGTTTATTTTAATTAGGTACAATTTTTAACGTGCATTTGTTGTATTTAAACTAATTAAAATAAAATATTTAAAAATTATTTTGTTTAATTTGAATTACACCCAACTTCTAATAATTGCAGTAATTATAATTTTTTTTAAATTTTAAATATAAACATTAAAATTTGTTTTATGATTTATATTTAAATTATACTTCATTTTTGATCTCGAAAATTATAAAAAAAATGATGATATTATTTATAATTATCAATTATAGTGTAATAAACCACTGATATAGATTAAAATACACACTCCAATGAAAAATATAATTAGGTAACTATAAATATTTCTAAAAATTTTAAACTATTTTAAAAAATCATGTAGTTTGTAAATTTTTTCATTAATGTATACTGACTTTTATTCAGTATTTATAGTATTAAAATTTTTCGGGACATTTAATATTTAAGATTTATCTTTATAATACCTATTTATTCGTGTTTTTGATAGATAAATATAATTAAAAAATAATATTTCTATTCTTAAAATTATTGGAAACCTTTAATAGTTTGATAATATTTTATAGGTATGTATAGCTGTATGGGGTCGGCTTCAGAATAGCCCCAGGGTAAATCCTGCCTGTCGTAAGAGGCGACTAAAAGTATAACCGTAGGTGGAAGATGGTCTCATCGCCCGGTGAAATACCACCATATCGACTTTGTGTGCTGTGAAATGGATCATTCCATGTTTCAGTGTTCGGTCGATACTTTCCGGTCTCCCTCTTTCCTTTTCCCCAATTCCTCCTTTATTTTCAGGTGCATTCTAATAGTAATAATAATGAAGTCTCCTAGAGTAAAACACTCCGGAAGCAAAATACCTCTCCATTCGGATTTCCAGGCGAGAGGTACTCGAGGGGACTCAACATTAAAGATTAATTTTTGCAACATCCGTGGACTCAACAAGAACATCAATGACGTCCACCATCACCTACAGACGAAAAAACCGGATATTCTGGCTCTAACAGAAACACAAGTAAACTCGTCCACCAACAAGGTCCATATGCTTTGTCCTGGTTACGAACTCCATTCTCGACTCAGGTTCAAAGGTGGAGTCTGCCTTTACGCTAAGGCTAACCTTTCAGGCCAGCGTGAATAGAGTTTAGAACCGAAAGACTTTGATGTGATGTGGTTTAAGCTATCTGATACCAAAGTGACTAAGTTCCTTTACTGCCTTTACCTATCACCTAATGAACCTTCATATAACAACCTCTTTGAGTTTTTATCACTCAAACTGGACTACATTCAGGAGAACCATCAAACAGCTGAAACCATAATCATGGGGGACTTTAATGTACATAACGCAGCCTGGCTCAAATTCTCTAACAAAACTGATGATGCAGGTCGTCAAGCTGAGGCCTTCGCCATCACTCATGGTCTAGAACAACTGGTCGAGCTACCAACCCGCATCCCTGATGTCAACAACCAGGCTGCCAATACACTAGATCTTTTCCTCACCACCAATCCTGACCCTTATAGAATAGAAGTTTGTGCCCCACTTGGAAACTCTGATCACACCCTTATCTCCACAACATGCTCTTTCCATTTACCATCGAGCAGCACAATACCACCCCGTCTCATGTGGCATTACAATTCGGCCGACTGGGAGGGTCTTCGTATGTTTTTCTCAGCGTTTCCATGAAAGAGAGTTTGTTTCTCCTCGGTAGATCCAACACGATGTGCTGAGACAATTTCTGAAATCATCATGTTGGGGATGCAAACTTACATACCGAAAGAAGAACATCATCCGATAAGACCTGGTTTAACAGAAACTGCTCTAGAGCTGTGGCTTCCAAACAGGCAGCATACCATCGATGGCAAAAAAATCCGGGACCTGAGACCAGAGCAGCATATGTTGAGGCTAGAAGCATATGCAAAGAGACAATAGAATGTTCAAAAGATGCTCATAATGCCAAAATAAGATCAAAACTTGTTGAATGTACTAACGGATCCCGTTCATTTTGGTCTTTCGCCAAAGCTGTGGGAAGGAACTTCACTTCCAGCTCTTTTCCTTCCCTAACCAATGAAGATGAAACACTAGCAACGACTGCCCAGGAAAAAGCCAATATCTTTGCGCACCTATTTGCTGGAAATTCCACTCTGGATTCTTCGGGAAAACAACCCTCGAACATTACACCTATTGACAGTCACATGCCCGAGATCACCTTTCGCCA
Source organism: Agelastica alni (assembly GCA_950111635.1). Taxonomy (NCBI): domain Eukaryota; kingdom Metazoa; phylum Arthropoda; class Insecta; order Coleoptera; family Chrysomelidae; genus Agelastica; species Agelastica alni. The sequence continues at coordinate 32,510,822 of OX467718.1, read as the reverse complement.
ACGTACTATCAGAAAGATTTTGCTGTGTCTTAACACCAACAAAGCCTGTGGATCTGACGGAATCCCGCCGATTGTTCTCAAGAAATGTGCCCCCGAACTAACACCTGTTCTTTGCAAGTTGTTCAACCACTCTTACAATTTGGGAGTATTTCCGTCCAATTGGAAAATTGCAAGAGTACAGCCAGTACCTAAAAAAGGCAAAAAGACCCTACCTAGCAACTACAGACCTATCGCACTGCTATTTATTATTTCAAAGGTCATGGAAAAAGCCATCAACATTGACATCATGAAATATCTGGAAGACTCAGGAATTATCAATGATAGGCAATATGGCTTCCGCCATCAGAGATCAACTGGTGACCTGCTCGCATACGTCTCACATATATGGCAGCTATCTATTGAAAAGTATGGAGAAACTTTAGCTGTGGCATTAGATATCTCCAAGGCGTTCGATCGAGTTTGGCACCAGGGACTCCTCGCCAAGCTTCCATCCTCCCCTCAGCTGTGTTCTCTGCTTGCTAGTTTTCTCTCAAACAGGTCTCTCCATGTAGTGGTCGATGGAGTTTCATCTGACACTCTACTCATAAATGCTGGTGTTCCGCAAGGATCCATTCTAGCACCAACACTATTTTTACTTCACATCAACGACCTATCGAAAGCAACTTCATGTCCCGTACACAGCTTTGCCGATGATAGTACCCTCCATATCGCTTTCTCTTCCAGGGCCCCTATATCAGCCCGTGAAACCAGAAATGAACGAGGAAGAAATGTTAACAATATAAATATAGACTTAGCAACAATTCTCGAATGGGGATCCAATAACTTGGTAGAATTCAATGCAAACAAAACACAAGCATGTCTTTTCTCTAGAAAAGCCGATCTCACTGTGCCTAACATAACTTTGTCAGGAGTAACCATATTACTGAAGTCATCCATATCGATGCTTGGTATTACTATCAGCAATAACCTTTCCTGAGAAAATCACGTGAGGTCCATTGCCAAAAGTGCATCCCAAAAACTTGGTTTTTTGTTTCGTTCCAAGAGCTATTTCACCTCCAGTCAGCTGCTTATGATCTATAAGGCACAGATCCGACCTGTACTGTAGTACTGTTCCCATATTTGGAGTGCAGCACCTAATTATATCCTAAAGCTACTGGATTCTGTCCAAAAAAGGGCAATTCGTCTCGTCGGTGATGCCTCGCTTACAAACTCGCTCACTTGTCTGGAACACCGTAGAAAAGTTGGCGATTTGTCTCTATTTTATAGATATTTTCATGGGCGATGCTCTTCTGAAATATCAACAATCGTTCCTCCTTTGGCAGTCTCTTCAAGATTAACCCGTCAAGTTTAGTCTTCACACCCCTTCGTGGTCACTTTGGAGACCTGCAGAACATCACTTTCCAAAGACTCATTCATCCAACGAATTGCGAGGCTTTGAAACTTATTGCCTAGGGAGGTGTTTCCCGAGGCATACAACCTCCAGAAATTTAAGAAGAACACCAACTCCTACCTTCTTTCCCCTGGTTCCCACGATGTTCTCTGAACATTACAGTATATCCCTTTTCGTGGGAACCAGAACATAAAAAAAAAGGTGCCTATTAAAATTACTAAAACTTTCAATCGTCATTAAATTCGTTTAAAATGTTGGATAAGCATCTAAATTTGTTTAAGATAAATAAAAAAAGTTTTAATATTATTAAGTTTGCAGAAAAGAGCAGAATACGAATTTACCACATAATGTATAAATTACTAAACAAATTTTGAAAGAAATATTTTCAAATATATGAATAGAAGTAACAAAAAAAAATGGTTGTCTGTAAAGTCGGTTTACGGACGATAATTTAACGTGTTCACGTCATAAGAAAACATTGATCAAAAATTGCATACTTTTATGAATTGAATTGATTTATTATTATTAAATTATCATTATTTTGTATCATACAAAGAAGTTAATTAAAAATACAGTACAAGATAACAGTAAATTTTTATTTTTTTTATTTTAGCAATGCACATTTTTAAAATACTTTTGATTCTTCTTGATTAATTATTTATTAATCGTACAGGTTACAAATGCTAATGTATGACTGTTTAATTTATGTTTTTAACAATGTTGTTAATATGCATTTTATTATTTTATTTTTAAATTTAGTATAAGTATATAATATTATAACTATAAATAATTAAAATGTGATAATGTCACGTTGACTAGTTGTAACTGATTTAACGTTTTGTAAAATGGAATGAATTATGATAACTCTTATTGTAGGGGCGATCGTAATAAGTATATATTATTTTTTTCCTATTTTAATCTCTCAACAAATACTTAAAAAAACCTTTCTAAGCAATTTTAAAAAGCACGATTAGAATATGAAACTGGTCGGATGTTGACAAAAAAAGTTCAGAATTCACCATCAACAACTGATGGATTAAAGAGGTACAAGAACCTAGTCAATTTACTTTTGATTGTAAATACTAGGATATAAAACATGATATTGTTAATATTTTTAATTTATTGAGCCTATCTGAAGCTTGTTTAAAAAACTTGTACAAGTCTTTTGTTAACGTAAATGATTTTGAAATATCTAGTTACAAATTTAAACAATTAACATCATTTTTTATATTATAGACATGTAACTATAATAATATCACTTGGAATTTTAAATCTTGGAGTACAGGTACCAAGAAAAAAATTTAAGTTTTTAGCTATGACAAGAAAAAAAGTAATGAATTTTCATTTTTTTTTCATAATACTGTCATTTTATTTAATATATTAAATTATTGCCAACAAGAACAATTAACTATTAAGAATAACATAAATACATAATAATTTAAAAAAAAAATTAAATGTGTACCTAATCCAGCAACAAATAAATTATTTCAGAAATAGTTTTTATTAGATTGCTAGTTACCTTATGTTAAAAAATATGGTATTTTTTAATTGAGCTGTGAATTCTTTATTAAATTTTTAATAAATTTAATATTCCATGACCTATACCAAATGTTAATAGCAAGCAACCAATACAACACGAGTTTGTTCGATTGTAATTGAAAAAACCCTTGTTATATTTCTTTTATTGGAATCGAAAAATATTTCTTAATTTTAGAAAAGATATAAATCTATTATCATTAATTTAGTTAATAATAGATAATATTTTCAAGTTTTTAAAATGACCACTATGGGGCGCAATTACTATGATATAACTGAAAATTCAATTTTTCTCGGAAAATAGAAATTAGTGTACAAATCTAAATAAACAATTTGGTAAAATTGATACTTTTTGACGTACCTTGTATGTCAATGAAAAATTTCAATACCTGATGGTTCTTTTTTTAAGTTTAAACCAAGCAGAATATTTTTAATAATAGGACCTTAAATAGTTTCCCCATATGCTGCCAACGTAAGTTAAATTTTTGCCAAAGAAAATATCATGAATTTAATCTAATTTATATATATATATTTGTCATACTTAAAGTTCGGGTTGAACCACGTGTAGAAATTTGTTTATTTCGACGTTTCGGCTTCGATTTTGAAGCCATTTTCAAGAAGTAGAAAGTAAATTTTGAGATGAGAAGTGATTTTTACACTGAGGTCTCAATCTGCCTACTACTAAGGTGTAGTCACAAGGGAAAAATGATTTCCTCACTGAGGCCTCAATTTGCCTACTGAGGAGTAGTTTTAATTCAATTTAATAACATTTTAAATAAATTTAAAAGTAATTTGCAATTAATATCGAACAAAAACTATTTGTTAATTCTACGTTGCTTAATGCAACTGAGTCTACATACATAAAACTTCAGCCTGAAAACTGCGATAGATGATGATTTAAAACCAACAGGATTTATTGAAGATCAAACGCCTTTGAGAGTACAAGATATTATTAAAATGACGGAAGATGATAATCATTCTATCGAAATCAATAATCGAAATTGTATTTCAGATGAATTAGACATAGAATAATAAATATGAATTGAAAGTTCTTTTTTATTAATGTAATATTTATAATTATGGTGTACTATAATAAAAATTTTATACTGAACAAAATATCCTAAGTGTAAGTTTTTTTATTTTTTAATTTGACATTTTCAAAGGTTCATTTTTATTTACTTTCTTAAAAAAAGATAAAAATTTCAAGCAAGTATACATGGCTTTCTGATTTTTATTTATGACAATATTTGTGCACTCTAATGCAGCATTTATAATTAAATATAAATTTATAATATTTTAAAATTATTATATTAATCTAACATATATCAACTTTCCAATTATATATTTCATATTACTTTCATACGTATACTACCAGTTGCTTCAAAATACAACTCTGTGTCTTTGTCTATCACACGAGATATTTGTCTGGGACTGCTTTGTCGCACGTTCGCAGTCGCATTAAAACTAATATCTTACTTAAAATTTTATACTTACAGTTGTTTTTTATAATTTGGTTTATAAATCCAGATAATTTAAGTACAAATGGTAGTTTATGTACAATTTTTTTACAATAATCTCTTCTTCCAGTCATTAGGTTGAAATAACAAATATTTTATTTCTGTGCAGATAAATTCAAAATAATTTGTAAAATAGATGTTTATTATTATAATTTTTTAAACAAGTTTAGTGCTGCGTTTTTTGAAGCAACGAAATAATTTATATTTAATCTAAGTCCTGGTATCCAACTTAAAATTTTATACCTACAGTTGTTTTTTATAATCTGGTTTAAACATCCAGATAAATTATATACAACTGGTAGTTTTTGTGCAATTTTTTCTAAACAATCTCTACTTATAAAATCAAGGGCCATGATGATTATTTTTAATTTTATGCATTGAATTTAATTGTAATTTAGTTTTAGGTGGTTTTCCACCATCTATATTTTAAAAGTAATAAATCACGAGAATAAACTCCACTCTTAAAACTTTTATATAATAAGAATAAAATATATGTTATATATATATATATATATATATATATATTATATATATATATATATATATATATATATATATATATATGTATTATGTATATGTTATATATGTTCTTAAATGATTTGAATTTGGGCAACAAACTGTAACTCTGTAACTCACCAACTTCACCGCTAATGACCCAAAGGGTTGAAGCGGTTATTTGTAAATAAAAAAAAAACTCCACTCTATAAAACTCTTATATAATAAGAATAAAATATATATCAACCACTTGTACTAAACAAGACAAAAAGACAAATAAAGGATAAAAGGCAATAAAAGTTTTTATAAACAAAAGTTGAAATACTCTAGTTGTATAAATATAGAATACTTAAAAACATAAATCTATGTCAAAATGTACTGTGTAAACATTTAGAATTAATTCTTATTATTTATTATGTACTTAACTACAGGAACTAACTAAAATATATATATATATATATATATATATATATATATATATATATATATATATATATATATATATATATATTTAAAATAATAAACCAAATGAGTCCTGAACTAAATTTGTTACTAAAGAAAAAACTAGTACCCAATAACTGAAATTATTTTTTTTAAATAAAAAATATTACATAAAATGTTAACAATGTAGAGATTATATTAAATTCTTTTTTTATACTGCTTATACAGATAGTCAAAGTAATAACTAGTATTTTTAATAAAAACATGCTTTAAAGTTCACACCATTTTATTTTACAACAAAAAAAATTATTACAAAATACACATTTATTTACAAAACTAATTTATTTTACAATTGTTGTCTTAATACTATCATTAATAAATTAAGTAATAAGTTTATAACATTAATTTAAAAAAAGTATTAAATACCTTTTTCATATAATTTTATTTACTTAAAAAGCAAACTTTTAATTTAACATTATTTTATTTACAATAATTATCAGGGTTAAAAACAAAAACTTCCAACTTTTATGCTTCCGTTCAAAACTAGCATTCAAAATTAATAAATAAGTATCGTTTCTAAAAATCCAATTTAAATTTTCATTGGTTGTCAATGGAGTTTCCAGCTTTGCAATTACAACTGTTCTATTCCCGCACAGATAATCATTTGAAAAATAGTTGTGATTTTCTTTCTCCTTTAATATTTTAGTTGCTGCATTTTTTGATGCAACAGAATAATTAAATGCTTCTTTGGATCCAAGTATCCTTTCAAACAATTTGAATTTCCACTTGTTTTTTATATTTTTCATTATAAAACCGGATAAATTATCTGCAACTGCAACTAATTGTTCCTTTTTTCACAGCTCTGTTCACTTTCTAGTTCTAGGGCCGTGCTTATTATTTTAAATTTTATGTTCTTAATCTCGTTATAATTAATTTTCATTTGGTTTTCTAGCTGTTTTTTTTTTCATCGTATAGGTCAAAAATATATTTAGGATAAATAGGATCATTTCTGTTTGATTTTCTAGAAATTTTTTTTGGTGGTTGATCCAAGTAATTATAACAGATTTTTCGTTAAGAAGCCATATTTATTTTATCACTGCTATGTGTTACATTGATAACTAAACAAGTTAGACCGAAAAATTTGTTGTTGATATATTTAATATATCACTGCTGTGTCTTACTTTAATAACTAAACAAGTTGGACCGAAAATTTGTTGTTGAAATATTTTCTACCTGCTTTATTCAGGGGTAGGGGTTGGGTATAATCCTATTTATTAATTTACAGTCAAAAAAAAAATATTTATTTATTAATTAATACCGTTGTTATTCATTGTCCCATTGTGGTCATTGTATACTTTGGCTTGTTATCTAACAGGTATATTTAAATATATAGAGTAAATTCTTAAAAATGAACGTCAGATTCGGTCTGACTTATTTTAACAATGTATCGACACATTTTTTTTCATCTTTGGGTTAAAAATACTAAAATAATTAAATACATGGAGTTTAAAATATAAAACGTTACTTATAAACTTATCCTTAAAATATACATCAAATTTGAATGATTACCCATGTATAAATGCATCTTAATCTAGTGATTAAGCAGTACTTAAATATAATTTAAAAAAATAAATGGGATATAAACAAGTTTAAAAGACTCGAAAAAAGGGAAGAATACAAGGAAGTAATCAAGAGCAAAATGCAAATGCTACAAACTAAAATTGAAGAACAAAGCGTGGAAAAAGAATGGCAAGAAGTAAAAACAATAGTAAGGAAAGCGGCTAATGAAACTATAGGAAAAACAACAAGTCGCATAAATGGATGGTACGACCAAGAGTGTAAAAGCATTACTTTTTTGGAGAACCTCACGAACGAAAACAAAGATGCTTTTAGTACAGCACGTACCAATGCCAGAAAATTACTAAGAAGGAAAATGAAGATACCTTTGAAAGAAAAATTGAGAAAAGTAGAGAAAAAAACGACAACAATTAAGCAAGAGAATTCTATAAAGAAGTAAAAGCTGAAAAGACGGGACAAGCTATAAGGGTACTAAATTTTGTAGAAGATGATACTGAAAGATTGCTGACCTCAGAGGATGATATAATACAAAGATGAAGGCAGTATTTTTTTAAATTGCTTAACAAACAGATAGATAAAAATGACCAAAATGTAGGTTTTTATACAGCGGAGCTGGATTTACAGAAATAACAAAAGATAGCAGAATTAGAGAGGAGACTAGATGACCACTTCTACACCCGGTTGAAAAAACTTATGCCCTTCTGGAGAATACAACGTATTCACGTTTACCGTTAACAATAAAAATAAATATACCTATTTATGAGTTTTTGGCAGATAAGGATGGACAACAAGATTTCTACTTCTTAAAGAGTCACCACAAAAATACCTTTTTACGTGTTTACAATAATCAAGAAGCATACGGTTGCATACGGTTATGTTACATTACTTTATAATAACGGAATACAATTAATATTTTTACCAAACGAAAACCATTTGTTACCTTTAAACCAAATGAAAATACGAGTTTTAACGACAACAAATTTACCATAATCGAAAACTAACCTAACCTAACATTTACCATAATAGAAAACTTTACTCAGATGTTAGGAAAGATGTAGACGTTCCATTTACCCAAGTGGAGGTAGAGAGGCTTAACATCGTTACAATGTAAAAAATTGCATGGGGACATAAAATTTAAAGATTTTCATCGATAAGAAGTATTTGTAGAAGGTACAGAAGTGGTAATAGCTGGAATTAAGAAAAGTATGCATAGAGGTGGCTTCCGGTACATAGTAAAACTAGATAATATAAACGTATTGTACCTTTCGAATTTCTGGTTGGAACTATAATTAAAAGAAATTTACTTAGATTATAAAATAAAATTAAAAATTGACGTGTTAAAACATACACCTAACAGAAACAAAGAGAGAATTGTATTTTGTGTCCAAGTTTTGTTAAACCTATGTATATATTTTAACAAAATAAATTTTTTAAATACAAAGTTGTGTTACTAATTTTCCCACCATAGTCTTTTTTAACCTTAAAGCATCTGTTTGAATAAGTGGGATGGTGGAGTGTTGCGGAAGGGTTAATGAGGTGACAGTAGGTGGAGTGGGGGTTGTGGAAACTCGATCGTGGAAGGTAAGGTAATGTGGTAATTTTACCTATATGAAAATGGGAATTTTTTTTTAAAACCCGTCTGTCAGTATATCTGTATTTTTTTCTTTTTTTTAACTTGGTAAATTTTTATTTTTATATTTTTTTTGTAACTCTTATATCACGCAATTGTTTTAATAAACCACTTATTTTTTTCTATAGTAAGGAAGCATGAAAATAGGATTAATGCTGCGGAGATGAGTAGTCTAAAAGTATAGCTGTGATGACTCGGTTGGATAAAGTAAAAAATAGTGAGATAAGAGAACGCTGTGGTGTAAAAGAAAATGTGGTCACAAAGATAGATAAATAAATGCTTGAATGGTTTGGACAACTAACCATGTTTGTTGCTATTGTCTTAGTAATATAACAACGTTTCACCAGAAATTTATTTAGATGTCAGTAATGTTTACCTATCAAGTATTTACACCAAAGCATGCAACAATGCCTTGTCTCACTAATTTTAATGTCATTAAAATCTTACACTGTTAACATCTAATAAAATTTCACTTTATTAACACCCTCACAAGAAAACATTTAAATAATGAGTCATACGTGGAGGGTACATAGGTACATGGAGTCCGTTTCCGTCGCATCCATACAGAGTAGCAATGCACGTTTCTGTCTTTATATTTATCTTAAAAAAATAGAGAAAACAGCAAAAATTATTACTAATAATTGTTATTCATAAAAAACATTTATTATTTTAGTAATGCCAAGAAAAGCAAAATATCTAAAAGAAAATACTGTTGGATACTGGATAATGAAACAAAATAACAAAGTTTGAAATTTTTAATTTTTTTTTTGGTATATTAAATTGATCTTACCACGAACAATTTAACTGTAAAGTAAAATACAAGAATAACAAAAACATTTAAAAAGTAATAAAAAAAGGCTACAAGTGTTCAGGGCTACACATAAAGTAGAAAAGAACACGGAAGAAGCACAAAAAAGAAAATCCATGGATCTTTGAATGACAGGTTGTTTGGAAGAAAGTCATATCTATACCTGGAGAATAAAATTTTATTGTATAAAGCTATCATATTCTTCTGTGGTAAGTTAATTTTTTTAAAACATTAAAATCTTACAGTAAAGAACACTGTCATAGGTTAATCGCTAAAATGGGATTGACTACTTACTAATGGAAAACTAGTAAAATTAAGACATTTCATAACATTTATTTATTAATAATTTTAATAACATAATTTGATTATTAAATCCTTAGAAAAAAAAAGTAAAAACTAAAAATCCAGCAAAATTTTAAAATTACTTACATACAGTGTGGAACAGCTATATTAAATGAATTTATTATTTCTAGTAATGTGCATATTTAAAAAAATCCCGAATCAAATTCATTTTAAACTATAAAATAACATCCCGCAATAAAAAAAATTCACAGCTATAACCCACAATTTTGTAAACTGACTATTAAATATAATATCAAATGTTTTTAATACATTTAATATTTATCATGTAGGTAAGTATCTGTGTATACCTAATTATGTGGGTTTTTGATAGATAGATTAAAAAATATTTGTTTTTTTGGAAATATTGGGTATAGTATAGTATTTTAATAATAATTAAGATTTCTTCCAAATGATTTGTGATAATTTGTGTTTAAAACGTTATTATTTCTTGTGGCTTTAAAGTATTTTATTTTTAATTACTTAATTTTTCTATTATTTTATACATTATATTTTGAAGTGATAGAAAAATATTGTAAGTTCAATAAATTAAGATATTGTTAATTAACAAACAAGTTTCTATTGTTTAAGGTTACCAGAGTCTATGCAGCTTTGGAAAATTATGGCACTAAATAACGATGTTAATTTAGATCCATTATTTTTAACATGTTGTTGTTGTCCTCTCTTCCAGATGACTTACTCATCACACATCATTATGAAAACTACAGCACCCCCATTGCCGCCACAAATATAATAACCGAAAACGATATGTTTTCCATAGAAGCTTTGGTTAACCAAACATTAAGTGACATAACTGTAGAAACAAGGAACTTTGCAAATTGTTTAATTCCGACTAGCAGTCCACCCTTGAACGTCGAATCGACAACCAAGAAAAACCTGTGCACAATTGTCCTATATGTAATAGAGAATTTTTGAAAAAAAATATTATCTAAGTTTATCTCAGGACTCATACCGGTGAAAAGCCCTTCAGGCCCAAAGGATTTTTTGACGATAGTCCCAGGCAATAAATGTCATCATAAGGACTTAAGCTAATTCTTGTTTGTTTGATTCACGAGATTTTAAGTAATTTTATTTTTAATAAAGATTATTGGGGTTTTTATTGTCATATCAGTGCTCTCATACATGCTCGTCGGTTGTTGGTACTCTTAAACTGGCCTTTCCTCAAAACAATGTTGATCTGATCAAGATATGTTCTCCGAAGTCGACCGACTTGTCCATTCACACTCGCTTTATAAATTTGTTTCGTCAATCTTCCTTCATCCATTCTTTCAACGTGTCCAAACCATCTAAGCATTCCTTTATCTATCTTTGTAACCACATCTTCTTTTACACCACAGCGTTCTCTAATCTCACTATTCTTTACCTTATCCAACCGAGTCACTCCGGCTATACTTCTCAGACTACTTATCTCCGCAGTATTAATCCTATTTTCATGCTTCTTCTGCCAAACCCAACATTCACTACCATACATAAGTGTAGGAACCAACACACTTCTATGCACAGCCAGACGTGTCTTTTTTGACACTTTCTGGCTATTCATAAAGCTATGCAGAGCCCCATTCATTTGTTTTCCTGCCAACACCCTTCGCTCAATGTCACTGTCATACTTTTCATCTCTCGTAAACTTTGAATTTATTAAGTAATTTTATTTTTAAAAAAGATTATTGTGGGTTTTATTGTCATGGTTTAGATGTTTTACCGACGATCGATACGATAATACATTATCACCGAAAATTGATTTAAATACAATGAATATGTGAATGAAATAAAGATTATGTATCAAAAATCTTGCTTCCCATATTTTCCAAAATTCCGTAACGACATTAAATAAAAACATAGTATTCAAGTATAAGGGAAATTTGAAGACATATGTCTACAATGCCGTATGTAAACAATGGCAACAATGTCACCAATGGCAACAATGTCACCAATGGCTACAATGTCATATGTCAACAATGCTCTATGCAAACAATGGCAGTCAACAATGCCGTATGTAAACAATCGCAACAATGTCATATGTCCACAATGTCATGTGTGTGTAAGCAATGGCAGTCAACAATGCCGTATGTAAACAATGGCAACAATGTCATATGTCAACAATGCCCTATGTAAACAATGGCAGTCAACAATGCTGAATGTAAACAACGACAACAATGTCATATGTTACCAATGTCTACTAATGTGACATGTCACGTTGTTGTGCATGTGTGTATGTTTTTAAACGTACTCACGTGACGCTTGACATACTTTGCGTAACGTTGTATCGTTTGATGGGTCACATGCCACATTCGTTAAGGACCTTTTGACTTCTTGATTTGTGACATTTCCTGTCCATGAACAAAAATATTCAACATGTGTGTGTGTGTTTTTAATGTGACACATTACGTATAACGTGACACGTGACGTTTTACGTGACGCTTGACGTACTCACGTGACATTTAACGTACTCACGTGACATTTAACGTACTCTCGTGACACTTGACGTACTTTAAGCAACGCTGAATCGTTTGATGGGTCGCATACCAACATTCGTTAAGGTCCTTTTGACTTCCTAATTTACGACATACCTCGTACTTATCCAAACATATTTGATTTCAACATTTTCATTGTCGATAGGTGGCGCTTTAAAATCATTTAATTTCCGAAAATACTGATCTTGTATTAGTAACAAATTGACGTGACGTTTCATTTTATTTTTAGTAAACACAACAGGTATAACTATGTAAAATTATCTCTTCTCTGTTTTATTTAATTCTAAAACATAGACGTTAACTGAAATTTTGTTTAGCTTCTCGAACTTTAAAATTTGATTTAATTTAATCGGAATTTCCAACCCCTTTATATTTAGAACGGCGTATCTTAAGATTAGCGTATGGGAATTTTCATAAAAAGAATTTTTCCCATGCCAACATTCGTTAAGGTTCTTTTGACTTCTTAATTTGTGACATACCCTGTACTTGTACAACAGTATCTTACACATTTAAACTGTGACTATGTGCGTGTGTAATTATTATCTCTGTCGCAATCAATATTACACCTCCTTTAAGTATACGATAACTCAGTGCTTTGATTTTTCGAATTAGATCTCTTGCAACAGTGAATGCACCCCTTTATATTTAGAACGGCGTATCTTAAGATTAGCGTATGGGAATTTTCATAAAAACAATTTTTCCCATGCCAACATTCGTTAAGGTTCTTTTGACTTCTTAATTTGTGACATACCCTGTACATGTACAAAAATATCGCACACATTTAAACTGGGACTATGTGCGTGTGTAATTATTATCTCTGTCGCAATCAATATTACACCTCATTTAAGTATACGATAACAAAGTTATCTGGTAGCGCAGTTCAAGGTTATTTTTATCAAAAATGATGTCACAAATATATATTTGTATATCCAATCTTGCACGATAAAATTAATATGCGTAGTAGCTACATGGTATAGCTATCCGTTTAGTAAGTCAAAGGATTAAGGTTCGAACCTCCGAGAAACCAAGTTTTTTTCAACGCTTACGTCACACCACTTTTCAACGTGCTTACGTAACCCTCTTAATCGAGTCGATGGGAACAATGTAAACAATGATGTTATATGTCAACAATGGCAACATGCCGTATGTCAACAATGCCGTATGTAAACAATGGCAACAATGTCATATGTCAACAATGTCACATGTCAACAATGTCATATCCCCACTCCTGTCATATGTCATCAATGTCATATGTCAACAATGTCATTTCCCCCACTCCTTCACATGTCACTTCCCCACTCCTTCTCCTGCCACTTCCCCCACTTCACCCCCACTCCACCCCCCACTCCTACCCCCACCACTTCCCCCACTCCTCAAAGAAGTCAAAGGATTAAGGTTCGAACCTCCGAGAAACCATGTTTTTTTCAACGCTTACGTCACACCACTTTTCAACGTGCTTACGTAACCCTCTTAATCGAGTCGATGGGGACAATGTAAACAATGATGTCAACAATGGCAACATGCCGTATGTCAACAATGCCGTATGTAAACAATGGCAACAATGTCATATGTCAACAATGTCACATGTCAACAATGTCATTTCCCCCACTCCTTTACCTGTCACTTCCCCCACTCCTACCCCCACCACTCCTCCCCACGTCACCCCACTCATACCCCCACCACTTCCCCAACTCCTACCCCCACCACTTCCCCCACTCCTCCCCCACTCCTTTGCGCTTGAATTCCTGTTGTTTAACTACTAATGCCTATGCTAAAAATAAATGGGTGGGCTAAGTCTCAACTTCTGCCATACGATGACTTCCAATGGGTGGAAACAAATATTGACATCTCTCAAATACCTGACGATGCAGAAGAAGGATACATCCTGCAGGTTGACTTAGAATATCCTAAAGAGTTGCACGATTTGCATAAGGACTTTCCCTTTTGTGCTGAACACCGCGTACCACCCGGATCAAAATTACCGAAATTAATGACTACACTACATAATAAAGAAAAATATGTTATACATTACCGAAATTTGAAACAGGCTTTGGCGCATGGTTTAATACTTAAAAAGATACATCGCGTTCTAAAATTTAAACAATCTGCATGGTTGAAGCCCTATATCGAGCTGAACACTCGTTTAAGGACTACAGCTACCAGTTTATTTGCAAAGAATCAGTTTAAACTCGCGAACAACGCGGTGTTTGGCAAAACAATGGAAAATAAACGCTTACATAGGGTAGTAAAGTTAGTAAGTTCATACGAAGGTCGTAACGGGGCAAAAAATTTAATTTCTAGCGCGAGATTTCACAAAAGATCAATTTTTGATGATAATCTAATGGCTATCGAACTAAAAAAGTCTGAATTACTTTTCCATAAACCCCTATATATTGGAATGTCCATTCTCGATATTTCAAAAACGTGTATGTATGATTTCCACTATAATTTTATGCTCCCCACACTAGAGGTGAACAATTGTATCATAAACTACACCGACACCGATAGTTTTCTCTACAAAATAATGAATATCAATGTTTACAAAGACATAATCGGTAGGTATATCGAAAAATTTGATACCTCCGATTATAGTGGAAATAATATATACAATATCCCGTTACTTAACAAAAAAATACCGGGTCTTATGAAAGATGAAGCTAACGGCAAAATCATTATGCATTTTGTTGGGTTACGATCAAAAATGTACGCGTTTAAAATTCAGGGAGATAAAAACGTCACTAAAAAGTCTAAAGGGGTAAAATATAATGGTGTAAAAAATAAATTGACGTTTGAAGATTACGTAGATTGTCTTAAAACATTTAAAAATAAAAATATTACACAGTGCACAATTCGATCCTATAAACATGACGTATTTAGCATAGAACAATCGAAAATTGCTTTAAGCCCTGAGGATGATAAAAGATATTTAATTTCGGGATCATTTAACACGCTACCATGGGGTCATTACAGTATAGAATAATTAGATTTAGAACCGTTTACATATTCCTCATTTCTGACATCATTATTTTTATAATTTCATTCTGTTCCACTTTTATAATTAAAAAAAAAATATATGTAACCTATTTTTATGTAATCTACTATGTAAACTAAAATTATGTTATCATAAGTGTAAGTAAATAAAAAAAAATTGTTTTATTTTTTAGTTTTATTTGAGTGTAAAGAGAGATCGATATTAAAAAAACACATGCATAAATCAACAATTTTATTAAAAAAAAAAAAAAAATACAAATTATTCGTAAAATGAAATAAGCTTTGATAGTAAAGATTTTAATTGTTCCTTCAAACTTTGACTTGTGTCAATGTCACTTGATATTCCATATCAGCAATGACATCAGTTATTGAAAGACCAATTGTAATTTTTGCTCTCGAACATTTCCAACAGCTCGTCTCCATCAGATGCTAAATGATGCTGGTGGTGATGGTGTTATCTCGACGTCACTTACATCTAGCATACTAGCACTATCTTGACTCGACATGACTAGATACAAACTTGAATGAGACTGAAATTAACTTCATGCATATATTTATATCCCTCTACTTCTTTCCCAGACTTATCCGAACTGTGATTCTTGATGATGGAGATGAAAAGGCCCCCCTGACTGCAAAACTTTGTTCGTGTTTTCCATTCTATACTAAATCGACGTCTTCTATCCAACTGTTATGTTTTTTGTCGAGTCCTAACCACTTGACGTACATTTTCTGTCCCTTTCTCCTCAATACTTTTTCTACGAGGTAAATGTCGGGATTTTTGGTTTTCTGCAATTCCTCCTCATAGAAAGCACCGCTGATTGGCTGACCATGCATGTCTTCGAGTAAGTATGTTACAGGATTGGTTATTTTAACTTTAATGATTTTAAATAACTCTGACGTCCAATTTGGTAATTTTTGACAATACATCAATCCATCTGTATTTTCCATTCAGACTGAAATACTTGTAGAGTTTATTTTTGAGTGTTCTTATCACCCGTTCAGAAATGGCAGCCTTTTTCACAGTGAATGTATCATAGTGGTTTATATTATATTTTTTCATCAAGTTCTAAAATTTAATATTGAAAAATTCTGTTCCTTGATCTGATTGCAGATTTTTTGGTATACGATTAGCTTGGTTAGGTTAGGTTAGGTATATCCGCAATAGAGTTAGTGATCTCTTCACCCGTCTTAGTTTTGAGTGGGCGTGTCCATAGGTATTTAGAAAAACAGTCGATAACTACCAAAATCATTTTGAAACCTTTATTTTGATGTGCATAAGGTCTCATTTCGGCCAAGTCAATTTGCCATAAATCATCTAAGCCCTTAATGATAGTTCATCGTCTAGGGTAAGTCTTGCGGGCTGATGCATGAAGCTCATCAACGAGTTAAATCTTGTCTGTTGAAGCCATACTATCAAAGAGTATTTTTACTATTAAGTCTATTTATTGATCCTTCGATATTTTTAAGGCATTGATCATTTGATTTTGTAGTGCATCAATACGGTTTGTAGAACTGTTTGCGTGACTACTGATTTTTTCATTAAGTTTCGTATTAAGCTTATCAATTTCAACTTTACTTACTTTTTCATCGAGTACCCCTCGCACTTTTTTAGTATATTTATCAATGGCCAACTTGAAATCAAATTTAATTTGTGAAATCACATCATCTACATACTTTTTCGTTGACATATGTTCACTGGCCGTTGGAGGGTTCCTCGAAATGAATTCTTCAAATTTATTTATTTTGTTGTCAATCAAATTCAATGCATCAGTTAAATTCTTTATCATAATATCATGTGATACAAATTGTTTTTTCAAATGAGTCAATTCAATACTGTTATTGCTAGCTTCATGTGGAGCATATCTGTGTCCGAACTTGTTCAGACTCATTGTTCAAATGGCTTATCATTGTCAGTGTTATTAGTATATATAGCCAGCTTTCCGAAGTTCATTGATTATGGCAACTATTTCATTATCGAGTGAGGTGTTTCCAGCTGCCTTGGAAGCTATCAACAGTTTCAAACGATCAACGAGTTCATTTGGATCATCCCAATAAATATACTCCACCGGTTTTTCATTGAACGTTAATGTCAAACCATTACCAGTCGTTAAACGTCTTCTACCTTTTCGCAACTCCATTATGAGCAGTTTTATGATTTCTGTGTATTTTCATCTCGTAGAACCTTTGAGTCTTCCATCTTTATTAATATAGCGATCACTCAATTTCAATAGCGCCCTGTAAGCTTGCACATCTTCTTCGTTAAAATCCGTAGGATCATCATAGAAGATGAGCTTATACAGTCCTGGGGTTCCATGTATCTGTTTACCTTCAATCTTGATAAAGCCAGTTTTTTTATCTAAGTCAATTAATTGTGTTCCTAGATACCATTTTGATGTTTGGGGATCATAAGTTGGTCCATACATTGTATCTATTTTTTCACTATATGACCAATGATCTTTGATATATGGATGTGACATGACCGGATATTGATCTAGATATTCATCCATAACATTATCTGAAATATTTTGTTCAGGTATATTTTCGTGAAAAACTTCATCATTATTATCTCGTCCACTTGTGCTCGCAACTCTGCCTGGGGTAGGGTGAGGAACGGGTGGATTGAGTAGCTCGGAAATCACCTTACTGCAGCCGGTCCCAAGCCCGGATAAAAGAGGAGGGTTGAGCGGAGGGTTAACTACCCACCCTCGGAAAAAAGAAACTAGTTATGAAAACTGCAACTTAGCCTCGGAACCGGACAGACAAACACAAAAAACGACAAATGCAATGTAAAAGGACCATGAATATTGGAACTTGGAATGTCCAGAGTTGGTACAGACCTGGAGCTGCTATAAATGCTGTGGAACAACTGGAAAACATAGGAATGGATATAACAGCCGTCCAAGAGATAAGATGGCCAGACGATGGAAATATAAAAATAAGTAAATCCACCATCTTCTTCAGCGGTAACAAAAACGGAAGACATGAATTTGGAACGGGCTTTGTGATTAGAGACAACCTAGTACAGAATATACTAAATTTTAAACCTATAAATGAAAGGATATGCTACATACGAATGAAGGGAGAGCGATACAACATTTCGATTATCTCAGCGCATGCACCAACGGAAGAGAAGGATGAACTTCTACGATGCCCTAGAAAGAGAGATAGATAAGATGCCCAAACAGTATATGCGCATACTCTGCGGGGACTTTAATGCTAAAATAGGCAAAGAGCCCAGCCTATACCCCACAATAGGTAAACACAGCCTACACAATATATCCAACGACAATGGCTTAAGACTCACAGAAACTGCAGCAGCTAATAATATGCTAATAAAGTCAACCATGTTTCCGCATAAAGACATCCATAAGCAAACCTGGGTCTCAAACGACCATATTACACGCAACCAAATTGACCACATCATTGTAGATGCCCGTCATGGTAACAATATTATAGACGTAAGAAGCCTGAGAGGAATAGACGGAGACACAGATCATTACTTAGTCAGAGCAAAAGTCAAGTCCAGAATATCTAGCCACAAATACAATAAAACAACAATAAACCCACAATGGAACATGGACGAAAACACAATGCAGAGAAACAACAAAACTATAGAGAACCACTTGAACAAACCTTGAACTCTGAAAGAGAAGACAATGATATGCTATGGGAAGTGACTGCCGAAATAATAACCAAGACAGCTGACAAGATCTTTAAAAGGTGTAAGCAGAAGAGGGCAAAAACATGGTATGACGAGGATTGTCGGAAACAACTGGAAAAAAGACAAACAGTAAGAAAGACTTGGATACAACTGCAAACAGACCAAAGTAAAAAGGAATATAACGACTGTCAAAAAGAAACAAGAAAAATAATACGCACAAAGTAAAGAAACTACGAACAACAAAAATATGAAACTATGGAGAGAGACCGGCCCAAACCAGGCTCCAGAGAATTCTACAAAGCAATTTCCTCTGAGAAAAGAGGGCATAGAGCCAATTCCATCCACACACTGAGAGACAACCAAGGCCGCATGATAATCGACGGTAAAGAAATAACTGAAGAATGGAAAAAGTATTTTAGAGACCTTCTAAACATCATACAGGAAGAACAGCACAAAGAAGAGATCTATATCACAGCGGACATGCCCGTCAAAAATCCTTCCTTTGAAGAAACCCAAAAGGCCTTAAATAAGCTGAAAAATCACAAAGCGCCGGGTACGGACGAGATACCAGCAGAACTTCTGAAATATGGGGGAGACGCACTACATCGCCAAATCCACCAGCTAATAACGCACATATGGTTAGAAGAAAGGATACCAGCACGATGGAAGGAAAACATAATAGTGCCCATCCACAAAAAAGGGGACAAAACAAAATGCGCGAATTATAGAGGAATCTCACTCCTAAACACGGCATATAAAACCCTCTCAAACATCATTCTTAGTAGACTAATCCCCTATGCTGAAAATGTCCTAGGCGAATATCAAGCCGGGTTTAGGGCAAACAGATCAACAATAGATCAACTATTCACGCTGAGACAACTTCTAGAAAAGGGATGGGAGTATAACAGACCCATACACAATCTTTTCATAGACTTTCGACAGGCATATGATAGCGTAGAAAGAAGCCAAGTATGGAATGCCATGGCGGAGTTCTCAATACCAAAGAAACTCATTCGGATGACCAAAGTCTGTATGGAGGGTGGAATATCTAAAGTACGTGTAAATAATAAACTGTCTGGCAGCTTTGAAATCAACAGTGGACTTAAACAGGGTGATGCGTTATCTCCACTACTATTTAACCTTGTATTAGAGAAAGCCATGAGGTCGGCCGAAATAAAAACAGAATTGCTATCGGTTCAAGGTCCCAAGCTGTTACTCGCATATGCAGATGACATAGATCTCGTTGGAGACTCCATTCTATCCACGAAAGACATTTTCAACAAGGTGAAAGGAGCAACAAGTGAAGTAGGGCTGAAGATTAATGAAGAGAAGACGAAATATATGTGTATAAATAGAACGACACGAAGAGACAGAATAGGACAAAATATGACGATCAACACCTTTTATTTCGAAAGAGTACAACGTTTTAAGTATCTAGGGGCCGTAATCACAGCGGACAACGCTGTTACCGAAGAAATAAAAGACAGAATCCAATCTGAAAACCGCTGTCTATTTGCACTGAATAAGCTCATAAAATCAAAAAATCTCACAAGAAGTTCAAAGATCAAAATCTATAAATCCATCGTCAGACCTGTAATAACATACGGATGCGAAACGTGGACCATGACCAAAGCAAACGAAGAAAAGCTCAGACGCTTTGAACGAAAAATACTTAGAAAAATTTTCGGACCTCACCATGACATCACCACAAACCAGTATAAGATCAGAACCAATATCGAATTAAAAGCACTCTACAACCACACCGATATTGTCCAAGAAATTAAATCACAGTGACTAAGATGGGAAGGCCACGTGCACAGACTGCATAACGAAAGACTTGTAAAACTGGTATGGGAGGAGATTCCCACAGGCAAGAGACCGCTCGGACGTCCCAGAATGCGATGGAGAGATAACATCCAAGCAGATCTCCGGAAAATGAACATTCCATTTGACCCTAGGTTGATGGAAGACCGAACAAATTGGAAAAAAGTTGTACAGTCAGCCAAGACCCACCCAGGGTTGTAGCGCTACGTGATGATGATGACTTGTGCTCGCACTTATTCTGCCTACTTCTTCCATTGGGATAAATTGTGTTTGTTCTTGTCCTACTCTTTCCTTTTCTTCTACCTCTTCTTTCTTTAGTTCAGGTGATTCTTCCTTTTTATACTTCTCAACGCATTATTAATCTTTGAGGATTTAACAATCTCATGTAGTGGCTCCGAAATGGGTTTGAACATTCTGATGAGCGATTCATCTTTTTCCGATCTACCTAGTTTCAATGCCAAGTACTTTTTCCTAATGGAACGGGTGAGCTCTGCAATTTTGCGTTTGCGTGCAGCTATTTGATCGTCTTTGTTTAAATCAGGATCAGAGGGGGAGGCAGCACGTTTAATCAGTTTGCTGCGCTTTTTGTATTTGTGTGTGCCAACACAACTTAACGACATCATGATGGGAAATGATCTGATGGTATATGGTACTTATATTTTTATATATTTATCAAACCCTTGACGATATCTACCATCATTCATATCGAAATCTTTGACAATCACAAAAGTACTATATGCAACATTCCAATATTTCGAACACAAGCGTTTAAAGTCTTCGAAACTCATGTCTGGTGATACGTGTTCATTGAATACGTGCTTCAAATTGATTTCATCTCGTTTGAATAGTACAATCAGGTTACAGTTGTCTCGTATGAGCTGTTTAGGTATTTTCGAGTAGGTCTGACAAAGGTAGGCAGCATCAATATCCTTGTGTCTACACATTGAAAAATATTCTCGGATTTTCTGTTGGGAATCACACGCTACATCATTGAATAGGAATATATAGTTGGGTTTTGCATCTGATGGACTTATAATATCATCATTATCTTTGAATGGGAAGTAGCCAACCTTTAACTCCATTAAATACCTCTTGGAGTAGTTGATATTTCGGTTGAAACAATGACTTGGAGTACACGTAAACATTTTCAAATTTTGCACCATTTGGATTAAAAATTACTGACAACATGACGTTCGTCTTACCACAACCACTTGGTCCACATACTATTGCTCGAAATAAATTGGGCAATAATTTACCATGTTTACCAAGGGTCGATGATGTATTATGAAAATCTAAATTTTCAATAGGTAACGACTGCTCTTGTTGAATAACCTTCATCTTGTGACATGATTGACGTTTATTTTAGTCTATTAATATAGGTGTAACAGTTCCACTTTTATCAGTTTTGATGTCTTCGTACGAGGGAGAAGGTGTTTTGAATTCCCTGATAAACAAGTTACCTTTTGAGCTCCATCTACCCGGAGGCTATCAGTATTGTGGACGTAAGTCGGATTACTGGACGATGCAAACGATTACTAATATTTCATTTATTTTGCAGCTGGAACTAAACTACAAAAACGATTGGCTCGTGGAGATACTGGCATTAATCCTCTAGACGCTGCATACAAACAACACGACATTGCATACTCGCAGCACAAGTCTCTGGAAGATCGTCACAGAGCCGATTCAGTATTGGAAAACGCTGCTTGGCAACGAGTGAAATCAACAGACGCCAAGTTTGGTGAGAGAGCTGCAGCCTTATTAGTTACTTCCGGAATGAAAGCAAAACGTAAGCTTGGTATGGGATGCTCATTCCAAAGACATATCGTGGGTAAAATTGGAAAATCTCTGAAGAAAAATCCCCCAACCAATCTAAAGAAGACTGCTTCTATTGCTCTGAAAGCTGCTAGACTCGCCATCAAGCAAGCTGGTGGAAAAAAAAAACAGAATACCACGCATCATACCTTTCAATGTAAAATCTGGAGGTATTCTACCACTATTGCCAATTTTTGCAGCCCTTGGTGCTCTCGGTAGCATTGCTGGAGGAAGTGGTGCGATAGCGAAGACAATTATTGATGCGAGGAATGCGAAAAAGAAATTGGAAGAAGATCATCGACACAATAAAGCCATGGAAGCTATTGGTAAAGGACTGTACTTGCGTAAAAACGCCAAAGAAGGATTTGGTTTATATTTAAAAAAACAAAAAACTCCCAATGAAGCTACCCAATAGACCGTTGTACGATACCGAGTTGTTGGAGTATGTAAAGTTTTTGAAGATACCACATTTTCGAGGCGTTTTCATGCGAGACAATTTGCCAAGCAGTGGTCCTCGTCAACGTGAAACTGCAATTCTAAATTTAGATGTGTCGAAGAATCAAGGCATTCATTGGGTAGCTTATAGAAAGATAAATGATGTCGTTGAGTATTTTGATTCATTTGGATGTCTGAAGCCACCGAAAGAACTTGTCCGATATCTGGGTAAAATCAAACTATACTACAACAACGATCAGTTTCAAAACTATAATCAGTTCAACTGTGGACATCTCTGCTTAAAGTTTTTGTATAATAATGGAAGCCGTTTTAGCATTCCTTCATGGTGAGAAGAGGTTGCAAGACTTTTCTGAAGATGAATTGAAGGAATTTCCAATCAAATATTTAATACAACATGCTAGACCATGGGAATTGTTGAATGTTTGGCATAAATTAACAAACGATTATCAGTGTTATTTCGATTTGAGAATTCGTTTACCATGTTTCATTCATTATAATAGGCCAGATGCCCAAACACATGTGGATGGACCTGTCAGTTCACAGTACGATTATCACGGTTGTAATTATTTTTTAAAATGTAGAGGGGCCGTATCTATTAATAAATAATATGATGTCGATGATGGTTTTATTACAAATATTTCTGTACCACTCCTAATGTCATCAGTCATGTCTCAGCTGCTCACGCTGACTAGTACTACCAACGAGTTCTCTTTCACCCCTTCCACACCGATCATACTACATCCCAGGAAGAGTTATTACATAGCTGTACTAGGATTTCACACTTACCATTCCATACCAAACATCGACGGTGAAAAATTTTACTACTACGAAAATAATAATCGTTCAATATTGAAGGAAATCAAGCTGCCAACAGGTTGTTATGAGATTGAAAACATTGAGAGTTATATTCAGATGCATTTGAATAATACAGATTTCTCATTGAAACCAAACAACAACACCTTAGAGTGTGAAATCTATAGTCGATTGCACGCCATCAGTTTCGAAAACGATAATAGTTTTGAAAAATTATTAGGGTTTTCTAAAAGGATCTTGGAGCCTGGTATAGTGCACTCTTCAGATCGACCAGTGAATATTCTTAAAGTATCTAGCTTACATTTCGATTGAAACATTACCGAAGGAGCCTTCTACGGGGACAGACCGGCCAATACTATATTGAGCTTTCCCATTACAGTCGATCCTGGATTCGCAATCAACAAAAGTCCCAATACCCCCATTTATTTGCCTGTGAGACGTAACTTAGCAGAGACCACCAACATCAGTGTTAGAGTGTTGGATCAAGATCTCAGACCTGTGAATTTCCGAGGAGAGAAAAGTACTTTGCACTTGGACTTGAAAGAACGTTAAATGGGTTTGGTAATTCAGCATAAAAGGGGACCACCCACTTCAAACCTATCAGTATCATCGAGGTCTTCCAAGGGACGTGACCAGCTCTCTCCAGAAAATATTATTTTTCTCCAATCTGTTGGATTGAAAATTAGAGATGTTAAAACGCAAGTACGTTCATTCTGAGCAATTACCGACAACATCTGCAGCATCGTTCAATCAAATGAGGATGAACCCAATTTTTGATATTTACCGTCGACTTCAATATGATGAAACTATCCGGAAGGAAGAGTATCGATCCTACATCCCGTACGTGAAATCATTCAATAATAATGATTTGGTGGAGATTAATGTGAATCAAGCAGATGCATTTTTCGCGATAAATGAGTCTTTGTTGGAAATCAAAGAAAAATTAGATATTGAAGGAGATGGTAACGTGTCATTGGCTCCCAATTGTAGAGCGTTTCTTTTCGATTCGTGCACTTATGTGCAAAGTGCCAGAAAGATAGAAGTGATCAGAGATCCAGGAATTGTTAGTACTGTACGAGGATTCCTTTGCTGTAAACCTGAGGACTCCAAACATTTGGCGACGGCTGAATGGACGTACCCCGAAAAACCGATCCTGAATGCTGTGGATAAGTCGTTCAGTTTTTTGATGCCCCTCAAGCACATTTTCAACGTATTCAATGACTACAGTTCGATTGTCTACGGAAGACAAATAATTCGTCTAGTTCGAGCACGTGACGATAAAGATAGCGTAATTGTCAAGGAACTTAACAATACTGGTGTAACGACTACTACTAAAGTCAAAGTTTTGATAGATAGTATGGTACTGAAGGTTAAGCATATATTTCCCAATGATGAAATCAAACTACAATTGATGCAACCCATCAAGAATGATACACCAATAATGATTCCATTCAGAAAATGGAGAATTACCTGCGCTCACAAAAAGTGCAAAGAATGAAATTTGGGCAGTTAAAACCACCGCCGCAGTGGAACGTCCACGTTACGTTATCGTTTGTTTCCAGAAGAATATACGCAATAAACTCGACAGTGATGTCACTACCTTTGATAACATCAACATATCTAGCATCAGACTATCATTGAATGGAGAATATTGGCCAAACAAAAGAATGCACTACTACCACTATACCAGTTTCTACTCAAACTATACACAATCCACACAATCATCCAATTTTGGACTACTCAGCATTCAAAGATCATGCATTATTTGTGATAGATTGCTCGAAGCAGGAAAATAGCATGAAATCATCGACAGCGGACATAAAGCTGGAGATTGAGTCTGCTAAAGGATTTCCTGCTGATACTAAGGCCTATTGCATCATCGTGCATGGTTGTCTGTTAGAGTACTTCCCTCTGACGGAGGTTGTGAAAAGCATAATATAAGTGGTCGACTACCGTTCGTGCTCGCCATTTCAACGCTGACCATCATGAGAATCGCATTCGTTGACATTCAAGGTTTCATGCTCGATGGCGTCTTCCATCCAAAAGAATTGACAATTCAGATTGGTCATCAAAGATCCAACTTTTTTGTTCAAGCCTCCAACACCTTATGCTGATGTGAGCGGAAAAGATAAAAAAACTACACAATACTTGGAAAAATTTGTTCATGGAATATCATATCAGTCTGGAGATATTGACTATAGTGAAATGAATGCCATTTTGGAGAAATATCTACTACATTCAGTTGAGTGCATTTATGTAAGGGGAAATCAGAAAGCTGACTTTTTGAAAACAAAGTGTGCTGAGCTTGCAGTGTATCCAACCATTTACGATGTGACGCTATATGATGACTCATCATTGAATACGGAAAACTTCCAGCCCACCATTACGTATTGTCCTAACCACGCCAATGGAAAATTCATGTGCACCCAACGAAATGTTGATCAATTACATCAATGGTTTACATATGTTGTATTACCCAAGTAGAAAAATATTGTTAATTTTTGTTTCTTCAATAAATATATTATTATTCTTATTATTGAGTTTTATTAAAACACCTCGTATATCTGTTGAATTGTTTATTTTCTCATGTACTACAAGATGATCTATACTTTTTCATAGTTTTTATGAAAAAATTAATTATTGAAATGATTATAGTTGCTAATATCAAATATAGTATTAAAAACATTTTATCATTTTTTCATGACGATTGACTGAAGTTTTTTCTTGCATCATCGAAGCATATCTTTAGAATTTTGATATCAGTGGGTACGTTTGTATAGAATACATAATTTAAAATGGCTGTCAGAATAATTAATGATCGTCGTGACATTTTTAGAGTTGTTATCTATTTTTGACACAGGTACTTCTGGTGAAGGTCTTCTACTCTGGCAACTGAAAACTTTATCCCACAAACTCAGATTCTCCAAATGCTTCAATACTCTAGTTATCTCTACTCAACTGATGGACATGCTCACCGAATTCTTCTAGTTTCCTTATGTACTCGTCTGAAGTCATTGTGATACTGATGATTAAATCACCATAGTTCACGTTCTTATAGCTTTGTTAATACGTCATTTGTCATTATCATTCTATCATACTTCATAATATGACATAGAATAAAAAATTTTAATGCACCCTGTATATTTTACTCGCATACACCTGCATTGTTCGAAAACTCAGATATCTATCAATGATATTTCTTCACGGCCTCAGAAACTATGATTGACAGCGCTGAAAATGTTCATGCGCCCCCGTATCTATATCTATATTATATCGCAGCGGCCAGCGAGCGCGACCTGAAATAATAACGCATGTCACGTTAAATCAACATATTTTCATTCATTTTTATTATCTGGTAGTTCAAGGGTATTTTTAATAAAAATGACACAATGAATCACAAATATATATTTGTATATCCAATCTTGCACGATAAAATTAATATGCGAGTTATCTGAATGGTATATCTATCTGTTTAGTAAGTCAAAGGGTTCAGGTTCGAATCTCCGAGATACCAAGTTTTTTTTAACGCTTAAGTCACACCACTTTTCAACGTGCGTACGAAACCCTCTTAATCGAGTCGATGAGGACATTACCGTATGTAAACAATGTCACAACAATGCCGTATGTAAAAAATGGCAACAATGTCGTATGTTAACAATGCCGTATGTAAACAATGTCATTTCCCCCACTCCTTCTTCTGTCATATGTCAACAATGTCATATTTCCACTCCTTCTCCCGCCACTTCCCCCACTCCTGCTCCTGCCACTTCCCCCACTTTACCCCCACTCCTCCACCGCTCCTTCTCCCTCCACTTTCCCCCACTCCTTTACCTCCACTTCCCCCATTCCTACCCCCACTCCTTTGCGCTTGATCCGGTGTTGTTTAACTACTAACCTAACCTACAAACTTACTTTTTGTAGTTTTTATGGAACTCTTTTTATTTTTCCAATAAATATCACATTACCTTCGCAGCGCCATGTTTTATTTGTGTTATTACTTAAATGATATTAATGGATGGTTCTAAATAACTTGAATAATTGAAAATGTTAATTTATTAACGATTATAAAATTGCATTGACATTACAATACCAACTTCCCCGTTCCCACATTAGGTGGAGCCACACTTTCAATACCTGTATGTGTGGTTGCATATCTAGTATTATTTATACAACACTTTCTATAAAATGAAGAAATTCTGAGTAGACACTCACTATATTATCACTCGTGCTGCTTATTCATCTACAAAAATCCCCAATTGAGAAACAGTCCAACACATAAGCATGAAAAACGGTCAAAAATCAATAATATTCTAATAAACCCCTTTTATCAGAATGATGCTAGCATGAGGTTTATTATGTCAATAGCTCCTAAAATAATTAATTATTTACCACGAAACATAAAAAAATTAACAATCTTAAAACCTACCAAAAAACAAACCAAACAGTTTACGGACAAGAAGTTAACCACATCCACAAATGTGCACTGAGAAAAATATGGCTGTATCGTAATAGTCATATGATCTGGTTAAAATGACTTTAGGTGCTTTTAGTTTGCAGATTTTAATTCGGGAATTATCAATACATAACAAATCATACCCGCAAATATTTTTCACCCTGTCGAAAGGGATAAAATGGGGGTAAAATTGTTAGGTATTTTGCCTTTTCTTAATAGCTGATACCACGAATTAGTTTGCCAAGACGTCTGTGGGGGTGGAATTGGAGTGAAATTATTTGAAAGAAGGCACAAATGGCTTTGTACACCCTTCTGATTAAGATATGTTATGAATTTTGCCTATTTCTTTATCCCAAGTACCACAAAGTAGTTTGCCAGGCCGTCTGAGAAGGTAGAATGGGGGTGAAATTATTTTAAAAAATTGTAGAGGGCATAAACGGTTTTGTACACCTTTCTGATTGGGATATTTAATGTATTTTACCTTTTTCTTTATCCCTGATACCACGAAGTAGTTTTCCAGGCCGCCTAAGGGAGTGGAATAGGGGTGAAATTATTTAAAAAAATTGTAGAAGGCACAAATGGCTTTTTTAACCTTTCTAATTAAGATTTGTTATGTAGTTTGCCTTTTTTAATCACTGATAACACAAAACAGTTTGCCAGGCCGTCTAAGAGGTTGGAATAGGGGTAAAATTATTTTGAAAAATCGTAGAGGGTACAAATGGCTTTGTACACCTTTCTTATTCTTCTTTCAGTTTTGTCTTCTATTGAAGGTTGGCAACAATCTCGGCTAAATGGGTCCGGTCTTGAGCAGCTCGGAATAAGGAATGTGAGTCTAGTCCGGTCCAATCTCTTATATTTTTTAACCACGAATGTTGGCGTCTTCCTATACCTCGTCTGCCTTATATTTTGCCCTTCATTATTATTTTCAGCAGCTTCATTTGATCACTCCGAATTACATGTCCTAAGTACGCGGTTATTCTCTTCTTTATGGCGACAACTAACTCTCTGTCCTTACCTATCCTTCTCAAAACCTCTTCATTACTAACGTAGACCACGTTAGCAATGGAGAGGTTTTGAGAAGGATAGGTAAGGGCAGAGAGTTAGTCCAGGGTATTTTTAAGAGCCTTCTGTATACCCACATCTCGAATGCTTCCAGCCATCTTAGTGTTTTGGCCTTTAGGGTTCAGACTTCGCATCCGTATAGCAAAACGGAATAGATGTAGCAATTAACAAATCGAAGGCGTAATTTCAAGTTCAGTGATCGGTTGCAAAGCACTGGTCGCATTTTATTAAATACTGATCTGGCCTGTTCTATGCGCGATCTGATTTCTGTATATATATATATATATATATATATATATATATATATATATATATATATATATATATATATATATATATATATATATATATATATATATATATATATATATATATATATATATATATATATATATACGAGGGCGGTTTGATAAGTCAGTGACTTTTTGAATAAAACAAATTTTTTTCCGCAAATAAACACTTTATTTTTCTACATAATCACCTTTTAGCTCGATACATTTAGTCCAGCGTTTTTCTAATTTTTTTATTCCCTCCAAATAATAGGTTTTTTCAAAGCTCTTAAAATACGCGTTTGTTTCGGTAATGACTTCTTCATTCGACTCAAATCTCTTACCGCCCAGCCATTTTTTTAGGTTTGGAAACAGAAAATAGTCGCTGGATGGGGTAGCAGTCCGTATCCCAATTCGTGGATTTTGGCCATCGTGACTAGGCAAGTGTGCAAACTTGCATTGTCTTAATGAAACTTTATTCTTCGCCAAATGCGGCCGTTTTTGCTTTAAATAAACGACGAATCTGTTCAAAAGCTTTGAATAATATTCGCCGGTGATCGTTTTAACTTTCTTGAGGTAATCGATGTGAATGACACCACGTACATCCCAAAAAACTGTGGCCATGACCTTGTTGGCTGACAGACTCTGTTTCGCCTTCTTTGGTCCACGTTCACCCCGAGCAACCCACTGTTTCGATTGTTCCTTGGTCTCTGGCATGTTGTGATGGATCCATGTTTCATCCACAGTAACAAAATGGCGCAAAAATTCGTCCGGATTATGGCTGAACACCGCTAAACACTCTTTTGAAGTGGTCACACGATTGCGCTTATGGTCGAGTGTGAGCAATCGCGTAAAATATGATGTACCCGTTCAGTTGAGATACCTACAGCATGAGCCAACTCACACACTTTCATTCTACGATCATCCAATATCATTTCATGGATTTTATCGACGATTTCCGGCGTGATCACTTCTTTTGGGCGACCTGGACGTTCGGCGTCACTAGTGCTGGTACGACCACAACGGAACTCTGTAAACCACTTCTTAACCATTGAAATTGATGGTGCCGAGTCTCCGTTGTATTTATCAAGTCTTTCCTTAGTTTCAGTGATAGATTTTTTATGTAAAAAGTAATGCTTAATCAGCACACGAAATTCACTTTTTTCCATTTTTCGTAAAAATTCACGAGGTTATCTGATTTGAACGGCTATCAAACACCAACTGCACGACGTAGCTTACTCAAAATTAGAAAGTTGCCCACTGATAGATTATAGTTGACGGCAGCACTGTTGCATTTGGGGTAACTGCGCGGGAAATTCAAAAAGTCACTGGCTTATCAAACTGCCCTCGTATATATATACATACATACATAAAGTCACGCCTTTTTCCCATAGAGGTAGGCAGAGACCACTTCCTTCCACATGCTACGGTTCGTACACACATCTTTTGCTTCCTCTACTTTCATCAGTGCTCTCATACATGCTCTTCTGTTGTTGGTACTCTTGACCTGGCCTTTCTTCAAAACAATGTTGATCTGATCTGATCTACGTGTCCAAACCATCTAAGCATTCCTTTATCTATCTTTGTGACCACATCTTCTTTTACACCACAGCGTTTTCTTATATCACTATTCTTAACTTTATCCAACCGAGTCACTCCGGCTATACTTCTCAGACTACTCATCTACGCAGCATTAATCCTATTTTCATGCTTCTTCTGCCAAACCCAACATATATATATATATATATATATATATATATATATATATATATATATATATATATATATATATATATATATATATATATATATAAATATATCTGGTGCTGGATTGGTTCTTCTATTGATGGCCATTACTTTTGTTTTTTTATATTAATTTTAAAGCCCAGGGTCTCTTCCACTCTGTTGATACTATTTAGTAGTTGTTGGAGTCCTTCTACGCTGTCGGCTATGATGGCCGTGTCATCTGCAAAGCGTAGGTTGTTGATGAGATGTCTGTTTATTTTAATGCCGTGTTCCATACCTTGTAGAGCTTCATCGAATATGTAGCCGGAATATATATTAAATAGTAAGGGCGATAAAACACATCCCTGTCGTACTTCCCTATGGGTGGGTACATTCTCCGTCTTGTCCCCTTCGACCCTGATGGTTGCCACTTGGTCCCAATATAAATTTTTTAGGAACTGGATATCGTTATTATCGAGGCCCTTTTCTTTTAGGATGTTAAATAGTACTGTGTATTTGACTCTGTCGAACGCCTTTTCATAATCGATAAAACAGATGAAAGCCTCTTTTCGTTGGTCTCGGCACTTCTGTAGCAGTACAGATAGACTGAACAGTGCTTTCCTCGTACCCATTCCTTCTCTAAAA
This sequence comes from Agelastica alni, assembly GCA_950111635.1. Lineage (NCBI taxonomy): Eukaryota > Metazoa > Arthropoda > Insecta > Coleoptera > Chrysomelidae > Agelastica > Agelastica alni. The sequence goes on along the minus strand of OX467718.1, from coordinate 32,478,882 downwards.
CCAAATTGTGCATCATACAGATCAATTTCGCATTTTTTGTATATTTGTTGGTGTATTATTTTTAGAAGTAGTTTTAATGCATGACTCATTAGGCTGATTAATCTGAAATATTCGCATTTATGGGCATTTGCATTCTTCGGTATGGGAATGAAGTCAGACTTTAACCAGTCGCGTGGGATATTACCGCTCTTGTATATTTCATTTAGAAGCTTAGTCAAGACCTTCTGCTTATTTAAGAGTTTAATGGTCTCGATGTGAATTCCATCTGGCCCAGCTGCCTTTCCTGTCTTACTCATTTCGAGTGCTCTTCTAACCTCCGAGGTTAGAATGTCTGGTGCTTCTTCTAAATCCTCTGTACTGTTAAAGTGTCGTGGATCTTGCGTTGAGAATAATTGTCGAATATAGTTTATCCAATGGTCTTTTAATTATTTTTGATATAATATGGGTTTGTTGTCGTGTCCCACTATTTTGTTTTGGATGTTCTTTCTTTTCTGGCCTGTCATTTCTTTAACTTTCTTATGAATTGCAGAATGATCGTGCTTTTGTTGTAATTCTTTGATCTCAGAACATCTCTGGGCCATTCAGTATTCTTTAGCTTCCTTTATTTTCTTTATTTGTTTGTTACGGGTTTTGTACATAGTCGTATCTCTATTTTTGTATGTTCTTTGTTCATCTATTATATTCAATATTTCTTCCGTCATCCATTCCTTTTTCTTATTTATACGTGTTGGCCCAATTATTTTAGTCTCAATTCTGTGTATTTTGTCCTTCAAGGTGTTCCAGTCTTCCTAGATGTTTTTTCCATATTCTTGGTTGTTTATATTCGATATTTTATGATTGACTTTCTCTCTCACATTTTCTTTTTTAGAGGGGTCATGGAGGTTGGTAATGTCAACCAATTTGCCGTGTTTCTTTGTCAGTTTTTTCAATTTTATGTTAAGGTTGCCAACTACTGGGTTATGGTCAGAATTAATATCTGTGCCAGGGTATGATCTTACTCCATGAATTCCATTCCTTTTATTAAAATGAAGTAAACTTGATTTCTGACAGTGTTTGTTTCATTGTGTTGCGGGGAATGCCAAGTGTAGAGTCTTCGTGGAGGTAATTTAAACCAAGTGTTGGCGATGACGAAGTTTTCCTCTTGGCAGAATTGCACTAAGGTGTCACCGCGGTCGTTCCGCTCGCCAAGCCCATATTCTCCGACAACATTATCCACTCCTCCTTTACCAACCTTGGCATTGAAGTCTCCAAGAATAATGATGGTTTCGTTTTTCCGAGTGTATGCTGGGAGGTGTTTTAACTCCTTATAAAAATTAGCTATTTCGTTGTTGTGTTTGTCTGCAGTAGGAGCATAGCATTGAACAATATTGACGTTGAACTTGTTAGATTTAAGTTGCAATAGGAGTGTCCTATCTGAGAATGGTACGAAATTAATAACAGACTTGTTTAGTCTATTGTTTAATATCACGCCTACCCCATTTGGGTGATTTGGTAAGTCGTTGCCAGAATAGTATATAGTGGTATCTCCATGTTGCTGCTTTCCTTTTCCTGACCATCTCATCTCACTTATCCCGAGTATATTAATTGATATCCTTTTCTTTTTCCCAATGACGTTGTCCAATTTTCCGGCCATAAACATACTACGAACGTTCCAAGTTCTGATGCGTAGTGCTGCTTGACATTTTTCCACATTTGGGTGGTTCCTCCTCGCAGTGATTCTTCGCACCCCCTGACCATTTAAGGTCTGCCGCGGACTAGGGGCCATTGTGTCATTACTTGCCATGATTGTTGATTCTTGGGATTCCTATATGGGCATTTAATGCAGTGGTTTCCCGTTGCCTTCTGCATTCTCATGCCGTTGACTTCTCAGTTCATTCGCCTTTATGAGCGATTTCTCACTCCAAGGACAAGAGAATGCCCTAACCTCAGAATTAAGGAGTTCTGCTTATAACGGCAGAAATTCGAACGCCATTTCCTCGTTTGTTGCCTAGCAGGGTGTACCGCATGCAGGTGAGGTTGGCATTTGGGTTGGTATTCATTATAGACCATCACCCCTTACACCTAACCTTTCTTATTAGAATATGTTATTTATTTTACCTTTTTCTTCATCACTAATACCACAAAGTAGTTTGCCAGGCCGTCTGAGGGGGTGGAATGGGGATGAAATTATTTTAAAAAATCGTAGAAGGCACAAAATGGTTGGTACACTTTTTTGATTAATATATGTTATGTATTTTGCCTTTTTTTAATCACTGATAACACAAAACAGTTTGCCAGGCCGTCTAAGGTGGAGAAATTGAGGTGAAATTATAAAAAAAATCATAGAAGGCACATATGGCTTTAAACACCTATCTGGGAGAAGTTATGTATTTTACCTTTTTCTTTTAGATGGATAGATATATTTATACCTCAAATCACAATACAATTTACAAGTTATAAAAAACATAAAAATTTATAATAGCGTGATTTTGGCCGAAGCGACGAAAATACAATTTTGAAGTAAAATTTGTGTTAAAATATTTTTGTAGAGTATAGAAAACATGCTGACGTAATAAATTTTTAATATTTTTTTTAAATTTTTTATTTGTAGTCATTTTCACATGCACTGGAAGATAATTATATACTTTGATTCCAGAATAAGATGGTCCATTTCGGATCCTGTCATAATTATAATTTGGTAAATTAATATTTTGTTTACAAACATTATATGCATGTCTGTCAGATGGTGTAGGCAGTTGATATTGTTTTTTATGAATATATATATATATATATATATATATATATATATATATATATATATATATATATATATATATATATATATATATATATATATATATATATATATATATATATATATTGTAGCATTTGAGATTGCTACCTGTTAATTTTGTTTTTATATATAATAAATTTTTCATTTATTGGGCATTGTACTTACAGAGAACATTCAGTTTTGATATCAAATTCCTGAATAAAACATCCATTAAAACCACTATTTCAAAACAAACATCACATATAGTTGAATGCTAGTAAATTCACAAGTTTCCAATTTCCAATTAAGCTGCAGGAATTTTATGATTTCTGGATATCTGTCTGATCCTAGGCCTAAAATTGAAGATAGTAAAGTCAATAAAAACATCCATTCACATGTGAGCAGGCGACATACCGTTGTGTTCTCTAGTGTGATGAACTCTAGGCTATTGAAGGTTGTCCCAGGATTTTGTTGATTCTGAATGAGATCTCTGGGTATTTACTGGGTTTTTTCTCTATTTTTCATAATATAATCTTATAGGTTATATTTATTTATTTCTATTTTTCGATGTCATTGTTTGGTTGTCATAGTTCTTCTTTCATAGAACTTCTGTCATCGATCTTCGGTCTCAAGTCGGTTAGCCGTTAATGTTTCGTGCAAATAGTAGAAAATAAAGAAGAAGAATGGCCTTTTAGATTACATTCGTTGGAATTCATTCTGTCAATCAATAGCATTTATGGTTCTGACCAATGAGAGGCTAGGAATTCAAAACTGGCGCTGATTTCATACAGGATGTGCAGTTTTTTCTGGCAACTGCTAGAAATGGAGGATGGTATCTGTCCTCGTAGTGGTCGGTGAGTAGCTTTTTCGGTGCGGCCATGATGAAGTGCGCTTGACTCGTTTTTGGGATTCTTTTTCGGTGTTTAACCGGAAATTAACCCTTTGGGGGAATCTACGAAGTGCCGTTGGGGCCGAGTTCAAGTCTCACCCATCGTTTGTGGTTTTTTTGGAGCCTTTATATGGGGATTTGTGCCAACCACCGGTAGACTGCCATGCGGTAAGAACGCCGCCATTTTGTCCTGATGTCCTGTTAGTCCTGTTTGCTGTTTTGGATATCTTCTAGTTTTACCTCCCTTATCAGAAGGTAAGTTATGACTTTTGAACTAGCAATGATATCGATCAAGTTGAAAATATACCTACTTCATTTTGTTGGTTTTTTATTTTGCCCATGTTCTTTCATGAGACTATTTTTTGTTAGGGTGTTAGGGTACAGCTTAGCCCTCATCATCAGACTCCTGGCAATCGAACGACGACTCTTGTGGCAACTCTTGACTTTGGTCAAGATTCCCACGAGGACCAACACCGAATCGCTTTTAAATCCTGGCCAGAGTCGACAGACAACCACCGGATGAGGACTAGTAGTAGCCGGTAGAGGCTGAAGACCTGCTGAGATGCATCATTGACCCCTAGCTGACCTCCTTTTTTTTTATCTTCTCTTCGTTTTGCTGTCTGTTTCCTGTATTCTTCCTGTCTTCGTTTTTGCTGTCTTCAACTACATCAAGTGGACCTTGGATAGAGGCTACATATATTGGACCATTGGACCTTAACACCAGGTTTTTTTACACCTTCAGTGTTCTCTTACTTTTTGAGATTTATTTATAACTAATTAATCATATTAGTATTTATCATACCCTCATTCTAGTTAATAACTAATTATTGATATCGTATATTATACCACCGTGATAATTTTATAAACTATAATCTAAAGAGCTTTTGTGAAGTTCTCACATGGTACTATGTGACAGCAGATTCAGTCACAGGTTTATTTCTTACCATTATACCTCATTTTGGTAACTTTGAGCGGTATAACACCCGGTATATGAATGTATGTATTTTGATATAAGACATTAGTTAATATTGTTGTATATATTATTTAATTGATGTAATTATTACTATATGATACTCTGGTCCAGGATATATTTTGCTTTGTCCATCTTGGTGTTTTTATTATATTCTTATATGTGATATGTTTTTTTTATTCTCCTATTTGCCCAACCCGAATATCTAAGAAAATTCAATTCTATATCATTTCAGGTATTTGTTGAAGATAGATATTTGGTTTTCTCAATTATCCAAATATAATATATCAATATCCAAATTGAGTGGCGCCTATTGAATTTGAATTTTCAATCTTAGATCCATAAACAATTCGAACTCACTTATCTGTTCTCCGGCGAACAGCTGCCGTCAGCACATTGTGTTCTATTTTTTTATTTTATCTTATGAATATAATAAAGTAGGCCACAATATATATATATATATATATATATATATATATATATATATATATATATATATATATATATATATATATATATATATTTATATATATATATATATATATATATATATATACATATATATATATATATATATATATATATATATATATATATATATATATATATATATATATATATATATATATATATATATATATATATTTATATATATATATACATTATATGCATGTCTGTCAGATGGTGTAGGCAGTGATATTGTTTTTTATGAATTAATATAGAAATTTTTATATATATATATAAAAAATTTTGTAATTTAGTATTTCGAGTAAATTTTTTAAGTTCCAATAAAAATCCTTTGTATTTTAAAGAATTTTTGATTCCTCGTGTTAACCAACCTTAAAAGTGTTTTTTAATCTTTGTTTTTTATTTTTAAAGGGAAACGAATTCTCAAAACAGAAATCAATTGTTTTCCCTAAAAAATTATATGCCTCGTTTATATCAGATACGTTATGGAATTCGTTTAGGTCGAATTTTGCAACTGTTGCTTAAACTTTAATTTATTGGTTACGCTAAAGGATCTAACTGATTGGCAATATTTGGGAATATCCAAGTTGTTCATGTTTACAACTAACAATTGAGCTTTATGGTCGGACAGTCCCGTTTCTTTCATATATGCTTCAAATAAAAAACTGGAATCAAAGTTAATAAGTATGTTATCAATTCTTGTAGCTGTTGTCGCAGTTACTCGAGTTGGTTCCGAAATTGTTGTCTCAAGATTAAACATGATCAGCATATTTTCAAATTCCGCTATATTTTTATTTACACAGTCTAAATCTATATTAAAATCACCACAAATTATAAAATCATAATTCTAAAACTTTGCATACATTTCATTTAACAGATCACATAACACATTAAAAAAAATTGTAAATCCCCTGAAGGTGGCCGGTAAATACATATTGTGTGTGTAGAGTGGGTTTGGCATTGGAAGAATCCATTTGCCACAGACTTTTGTTATGTTATAACTGTTAAAGGTTTAGACCAATGTTTCCTAAAAAGGTTACCAAAATGTCGAATATTGCCCTATTCTGGGTATTAAGCAAATATGTTATATTTAACGGAAATGTGATATCATGGTTTTGTAATAGACCCAGAAGTCATGTGATTTCTAAAGTATGATTCGTGCAAGAAAAGAATATGTGATTTAAGTCACAGATGGAGGAGTTATTACATCTGCAATAAGGTGTTTGTGATAAACCGATTTTGTATAAATGGGCTGAAAATCTGCCGTGATTAATATTAAGTCGTGTTACCTTATACAGCCTACTGGTCAGGAGTTCCGGAAACCAGCAGAGGTTCTCAGGGCGTTGGTGTGATACTCTCTGCTAGAATGAATGAATGTGTGACTGACTTTGAATGTGTAAACCCAAGACTCCTCTGGGTGAGGCTGAAGGTTGGTCTTACTCGTATATTTTTGCTAGTGGTTTATGCCCCACAAAATGCGCAGTGGAACCAATCTTTAAAATCTCAAGAAGAGAGGAGGGACTTTTGGGATAGTGTGACAGATATTCTAAATAAGTGTTACCAGAATAAAAGAATTGTAATGTTGGGTGATTTTAATAGTTAGGTAGGAGTAAAGCACTATGCTATCTTTATGTCTCTTGTGAACTAAAAAGCCTACGCCTCCTTCCGACATATTTTCAATACAACAAACACAAATAACGAGGAACTAAGACAACTAAATAAAGAAATATCAAAGGCTATAAGAAAAGATACCAGAAAATTTAATACAGAGAAAATAAATACAGTGATTGAAAACAACAAGAGTCTTAAAGTTTTACGTAGAAATTTAAAAGTGGGAAAACACAACATCTGCAAACTAGAAAATAAGGCAGGGCAAGTGACTACCAACAAGGATGAAATTGTAAAAATTGTCGAAGACTTCTATGAAGAACTTTATAGAAAACCAGATGAAGAAGAGGTACCTATCCCAAGAATACTGAACCAGGGCTCTGAAGATGTACCAGACATAACTTACTGTGAAGTAAGAAAGGCGGTGTCTGAGATGAAGAATAATAAGTCACCAGGAGAAGACGAAATTGTTATAGAGGCAGTAAAGGAAGATGAACACATAGTTATTAAAGCCCTATGTAAATTATTTAATGAATGTCTACATCAAGGAGTAACACCTTCAAAGTGGAACAACGCCACTATAGTAATAATGCACAAGAAGGGGAACATTGGTAATCTAGCAAATTACAGACCCATTAGTCTCCTATCCCACTTGTATAAACTATTTATGAAGATCATTGCTAAACGCCTAACTCCAAAATTAGATTTTTACCAGCCGAAAGAACAGGCAGGATTTCGAGCAGGGTACGGTACAAATGACCATTTACATACAATTAAGACCCTTATAGAAAAATCAACAGAATATAATAAACCTCTCATCCTTGTTTTCGTAGACTATGAAAAAGCTTTTGACTCAATCAGCCAACAACATATGCTCAAATCATTAACAGAATGCAGAATTGATTACAGGTACATTGCACTGATTAAGGGTATATACGAGAAAGCAACGGCGTGTGTAAGATTACATAAAAACACAAGAACATTCCGAATAGAACAAGGTGTACGTCAAGGAGATACCCTCTCTCCAAAGCTGTTCACCACACTGCTCGAATATGTCTGTAAGAAAATCGACTGGGGGGAAATGGGCCTAAATATAGACGGTGAAAGATTAAATAACTTAAGATTTGCAGACGATATCGTCCTTATCACCGACCGTATAGATCAAGCGTCCATGATGTTGGAAAAATTATACAATGCTTCAAGGGAAGTTGGCCTAAGAATTAACTTTGCAAAGACGCAAGTCATGACAAACCTAGTCCCCAGTAAAAACATAACTATTGGAAGCAAATCTATTGAACAGGTCACCGCCTACAAATATTTGGGTCATGAGATCCGAATAGGACGGGACAACCAGACGTGCGAACTTCTCCGGAGAGTAGGCTTGGGGTGGGCATCCTTTGGAAGATTAAAGTATGTTTTCAAGTCAGATATTCCCATCAGTCTAAAACGAAAAGTATACAATCAGTGCATATTACCAGTGATGACATACGGAGCCGAAACATTGACGCTTACAAAAAAGTCAGCAAAGAAACTGCATGTCACCCAACGGGCGATGGAGAGAGCTATTCTGGGTATCTCCCTCAGAGACTGAATACCAAATGAGATTATTCGCCAAAGAACAGGTGTTATAGATGTAATCGAAAAAATAACAACTTTAAAGTGGAACTGGGCTGGCCACGTAGCTAGAAGAACTGACGGAAGATGGTCTAAAAAACTATTGGAGTGGCGTCCGAGGCACGAAGCTTATCGTAGTAGAGGGCGCCCCCCCACACGATGGACCGATGACATCAAAAGAATCTGTGGTAATTGGATACAAATGGCTCAAGATAGAGCAGAGTGGCAAAATAAACGAGAGGCTTATGTTCAGCAGTGGACTACTATAGCTGAGTGATGATGATGAGGAGTAAAGCGTGATGGATACGACAGTGTTCTGGGAATGTACGGTGACAGCAGAGTAAACGAAAACGGAGAAAGTCTACTTGAAGTTTGGAGTGGAATCTTGTGGTAACAAACACAATGTTTAACCATAAAAGGATCCACTTGTACACAAGACAAGAAAGATACCAGAGAAGTATAATTGATTTTGTAATTGTGGATGAAAGATTAAAAAAGAAGGTGATGGACACTCGGGCATACCGCGGTGCAGGTATTGACACAGACCACTTCTTAGTTATGAGCCGAATAAGAGGTCTCTTTAAGCGGTGGCGCCATCGTGTGCAGGAATCAAGTAGTGTTCTAGAGCGTAACAAAATGTTGAGAATTTGCAAGTAGAATGTATAAAAAAAAAGTTCGTTAATAAATTAATTGAGAAATTTGACAGTTTAGATGAAGCATGTGAGGTTGAAAAATTGTGAAAGCCATTTAAGTAAGGAATCGTGGATACTGCTATTAAAGTGTGTGGTGTAAGTAAAAGACGGGAAGGATGTCAGCTACAGAAAATTTGCGTAAAAGTTTAAAAAGCAGTATAAGAGAAGAAGAAAGAAACCAATCAAAGAACGCAAAAGGCAACGATTGAGGATGTAAACAAGGCAAAGAATGAGTATAAAAGGTTAAAAGGTGTGGTAAAGGGAATTGAGGAAAGAAAAAAGTTAGGTGATAAAGATGAATTTGATAGACGGTTATATGACGATTTCCAAAACAATATTAAACTCCTCTGGAAGTCCATAAGAACAGCCAGAGGTAAAAATACTGCCTCGCAAATGGAAAGAATCAGAAACCAAGATGATAATATGGTAAAAGGAGAGGAATGCGTATTGAAGAAATGGAAGGAATACTTCGAAAGTTTATTTGAGAAAGAGGATACACAAGTACAGGCCCAATTCAAAGACATGCGTGAAAGTTGCAATGAAAGTGAAATTACTACGACAGAAATTGTGGAAGCGTTAAACAGTATAAAATTGGGTAAAGCTGCTGGGTACGACAGGATAACAGTTGAAATGCTGAAGGCTGGACAAAACGTGATAGCTAGTCTACTCGACCGCCTTTTTAACCTTTGTTAAAGAAGTGGTATGGTACCAGACGACTGGTGCAAGGCCGTTATCGTGCCACTTTACAAGGGAAAGAGTTCACAGCAGGACTGTAAGAACTACCGAAATATTAGTTTACTCAGCATAGTCGGCAAATTGTATGCAAAGATATTGATTAAAAGAGTAACGAATATAACTGAGAAGATGATATGGGATGTGCAAGCAGGATTTAGAAGAGAAAGAAGATGTATGGATCAGGTCTTTTCATTACGAGGTATAGTCGAAAAATTCTTGGCTAGAAGTCAGAAGGTCTATTGCGCTTTTATAGACTTGGAAAAGGCCTATGACAGAGTGGTAAGGAGTAAATTGTGGTCGACATTGTCAATGTATGGGATGAGTGGTAGTTTAATACGGGCACTGAAATCACTTTACAAGGATTCCACTGCTTGTGTCAGGATAAACGAAGCTTGCACGGACTGGTTTAACATCGAAAAGGGTGTGAGACAGGGATGTGTGGCTTCGCCATGGCTGTTTAACTTATACATGGACAATTGTTTAAAAGATTTGAAAGAGAGTGCGTATGGATTGAAAATGAATGATTTTATCGTCAAATGCCTTCTTTACGCCGATGATCAAGTCATATTAGCGTCATCTGAAGAGCAGTTGCAGGCGATGGTTAATGTTATGCATGATGCCTTGAAAATAAAGGGATGAAAATAAATGTAAGCAAAACGAGAGAGAGAAAAGCATGACAAACTGTGAAGTTTCGATTGAGGGAGAAAGAGTGGAACAAGTAAATGAATTTGTGTACTTGGGTTCAAAGTTTACAAGAGATGAAAAGTATGACAGCAAAATTGAGCGAACGGTAATGGCAGAAAGAAAATGAATGAGGCACTGCATAGCTTTATGAATAGCCAGAAAGTTTTAAAAAAGACACGTCTGACTGTGCATAGAGGTGTGTTGGTTCCTATACTTATGTATGGTAGTGAATGTTGGGTTTGGCAGAAGAAGCATGAAAATAGGATTAATGCTGCGGAGATGAGTAGTCTGAGAAGTATAGCCGGAGTGACTCGGTTGGATAAGGTAAAGAATAGTGAGATAAGAGAACGCTGTGGTGTAAAATAAGATGTGGTTACAAAGATAGATAAAGGAATGCTTAGATGGTTTGGACACGTTGAAAGGATGGATAAAGAAAGATTGACGAAACAAATTTATAAAGCGAGTGTGAATGTACAAGTCGGTAGAGGTCGACCTCGGAGAACATATCTTGATTAGATCAACATTGTTTTGAGGAAAGGCCAGGTCAAGAGTACTTACAACCAACGAGCATGAATAAGAGCACTGATGAAAATAGATGAAGCAAAATATGTTTGTAAGAACCGTAGCAAATGGAATATGTATGTTATGGTAACTTCTTTCTTTTTGCTTAAAGTGTAATCTGACAAGTGTGGAATTTTCAGTGGTAATTTACCAGTAGATATACTAAAGGATATCTTAAAACAAGGACACATATATTACGACTTGACAAAATTATACGTTGAAGAACACTTAAGAGTGGCAATGTGCTTTAGGTGCTGTAGGTACGGGCACGTAGCGAAACACTGCCAAGAAAAAGCATCCAAATGCTATAAATGCGCCGAAAATCACGATGGAGCCACTTACCAAAGCGCAAAAACAAGCAAGAGACACAAACTGCCTGGTATATAGAAAAAAGCTAGAGGAAAAGAGGCGGCAAATAACGTACGCCACATAAACACAAACAACAAACAGTCAACAGTACACCCAAGCAACACATTCCTAACAAAGCAAACAAAACACTTTCCTACACTTTACTTTTCTCTTTTCTTCCCACTCTTTAACACACTAACACAAGCAGACAACAAAAACAAGAAAAATTTACAAAGTTGTACAATTTAACGCAGAAAGAGGGCTACAAGCCACGGAACAATTACTGAGAGAAATGAAAACTCAAGATATGGATATTGGGCTTGTACAAGAACCGGGGAAAAATATCTTTCAAAACAATAATTTCCATGTAATATGTACAGACAACAATACAAAAGCACCCATCTTAGTAAAATAGAACTTATCAAAACATATAACCAAAATTACAGAAATAACAGACAAAAATACAATTACAATTCATCTACAAATAACAGAACAAAACATAATCACAATCATAAATATATACGACGAACAAGAAGGAGACAGAAATGTGATATTAAACAGACATAAAAATCATACAGAAAAAGATGCCAACAATGTAATCATAGGAAGAGACGTCAACGCCAAAAACTTCAGTTGGGGAGGGGATAGATGCGACGAGAGAGACCAAGACATATTAGAATGGACGACAAGACACCACATCTATCTCGGGGATAACAAGCAAAATTTCGCAAAAAAAAACAAGGAAAACTACACATTGCAGTCATAACGCTAGATTTAACCAACGCGTTTAATTCAGCCTGGATCCCAGCAATTATAAAAAACTATTGGAAACAAAAACACCACAAAACTTACAATGTCTATGCCGAATTTTTAATAAATAGGAGCATACAAACTGAAAACGTAACAGAAAAGACAGAAAAAGGTTGCCCACAATAATTCAGCCTAGGACCTATTCTATGGATTCTGCTAATGGAAGATTGGTTCCACAAAATTGACGGCACAAAACAAACAAACAAAGGTACAATTAAAATAAAACGAAAGCAATTTTTATACCGTATAAGAAGACTAGAACACCGCGGCTAAAAATACAAGGGCTAAACATAGTGTTTAAAAACAATCTAAGATATCTGGGGTTGACGATCGACACGGGACTACTTTACATTAATTACGAAAAAGAAAATAGAAAAAAGGCAAGCTATTTATAATAGCTGGGTGAGACTAGGTTCGTAAGCCAAACACTCTAAAAACAATTTATGAACACGCAATAAAACCCATGATACTATACGGATCGGAAGTATGGGACAAAGGGTGAACGACTCCAGAATCACCAGACAATTAAACGCCATGGAAATACCTTTTCTGTTGAGAATTACCAAAGCATGTAGGACATCATCTACGACGGCACTCCAGGTATTAGCAGGTACACCACCGTTAAACATAGTCGCACGGTCGACCCACGAAATATACGTAGAGCACCAAGATACAATACAGGACATGAAAACAAGAACAAGAACACCCAACAGCAAGGACAATTATAGCATCTCAGACAGAGCATATGGAAGACATTAGTCTCTATACTGATGCAAGTAAATCCGACGTAGATAGCGCAATAGGCATTTACATAGTAAACCAAGAAAAAACAATAACAATCAAACAAAAATATAAAATAAATAGCAACACTGACATAAATACACTAGAAGCACTAGCGCTAAAAACGGGACTGGAGACACGTTTACGGAATACACATAGGCTACGAGATAAAACAGTAGCACTAAAACCAGACTCAAGAACAGTAACAGAGCAACTACTAAACGGCAATAATAAAAATAAAAATATCATCACCATTAAGAAAAATCTGGAAACCCTTTAAAAAAACAACACACAATATTACATACATAAAACACCAAGAACAGATACCGGTATTAGAAAAGCCAATAGACTAGCGAAACTAGCACATACATAACCAGACGATATAATCACAATAACAACAATAAAAGACATACAAAACAAAACAATGAAAAGCATGGCAGACACTTTGGGACAATGCACAGACGTAAAACGTATAATATCTATAGGTCGGTCACGCGAACGATAACTGGTCTGAACTGGAAAGCTATACAACTAATAACGGGTTAAGGGCATGTGAACAGTTACTAAAAAGGGATAAACCTTAGGTACACTGACGGTTACTGCTCAAACTGTAACACCCTAAAAGACCAACAGCATACCATCAACGGCTGTATGAAAGAACACAGGCAATTAGCCAGAAGAACACTTAGGGAAAGGCTACGTACAAAACAAATACAAAACCCGCCGTCAAACATAGATCAGAAGGACAAGACAATTACAGCTTGGATCAACGAATGGGGTAAAAACATGATCTCAGACGACGAAGACGGGACGTTGCAGGTTGCCACGTCTTTTTCGTTCTCTAAAGAGTACTCTGCCAGTGGTCTCTCTACTGGAAAATTATGCCCGAGCTCAGCCGTAGAGGGTAAAAGAAAAAAATATAAAAGTGAGCCGCGCCACCGACTTAGACGGTTCAAGCCGGAAACCCCTAGGTCTTATGGGCACTAGCAGAGCCACACGATAAACAACTAAGATTATGGTGAACCAAATAAATAAAATTATAGCAAAAATATATTGGATACTTTACTCACACAATAAATTAAAATACACAGCTCAATAACAAAATTATAACAAATATCATCAAAATTAACAGCCAAGAATAAAACGAAACTTCAAAATTTACAACTTTATAAGACAACAATAAATCAAAAATCCAAAGTTTACGATTCCATAAAATAATTAAAACAAAGGTAAGAATAACAAACCTTATAAGGTTACCAAAAAAAACGTATACAAGTCAACTTTTTAACAATACTTCATCAACGTTTACGTACGGCTGCTAATTTACTCACGTTTTTTTTCCATTTACATAAAGATTTTACGATGGCTGTCCTTCAATAGCAATATTGTAGGATATTTACAAATAAGTATGAAGAAAACGTTTTTACTTGGACACAAAGAACTATTGAGAATATTACCGCAGAGGTTCTGCTCACGTGTTAATATCAAATCGTTCCAAAAACTCTCACCCGACTTCGACGACTGACAACAAGCGACTGTCTCAAACTACTCACTCCCAGGCCGGATATCAGAAAATGACACGGGACACGCGTCAGCCAACAACCTTCGCAAATCTATGTTCCAAACTCATAATCGCGCTCGTCCGTGTTGATAGCCAGCCCATCCACACAGAAATGCAAACCAAACAATAATATAGCTGACAACACACGACAATCGAGGCTAAAAATCTAATAACAAAAACCCCCACTCCATCTCCATCGATTAACAAAAATGTCACAGCCATTAATAACTGAATCCTAACACTACAAGGTATGCAACACTATTTACAACGAGTGATAAATTTAAATTACAACAAAATACGGTAAGCGAAACTATTTACAAGCACCTGAGGAATACCAGACTATCAGAGATCCAATTAAAAATGGAACTTTAAAAGGAAAAAAATAGGCACGTGACAAGGTTTATGAGATACAGGGTATTTAAAGTTGGAATTTTAAATTGAAATTTCTTAATAATTTTGTGATTTTAAGCAGCATCGTCTTAAAAATTGGTAACTTTTTTTTGGCATAAAAATTACTAATTTTATGCTAAATTTAGCACTATTCACACAGGGCGTTAGTTACACATTGTAACTTAGGAAAATTACAACATATTGTAATTCAATGCCTGTCGCAGCATATAGCCAGTAGGGTGTAGTTGTTTATTAATACATGACCGACATACATAAACCTACAATATTGGTGACATACAGAGAAATTAGCTAGTTTTTTAAAAATCAATTATACATTTTTCACAATATTATAAAAAATTATAATAATAAGAGATTTTAGGTAATAAAACATAATAAAATTAAAACAATTAAAAAACTTAAACAGAATGAAATAAATAAAATAAAATTTCAAAATAAGTGGATAAAAAATTTAACAGAGATACATATTCCATTAAAAATACAACAATTCTTATCTCTGGGGCCCAAATTTAGTATCAGCCCAAAAAAGAAAGATATAAAATTAGACTTATTACTAGCTAGTTTAGAGGATATAATCCATGAATTTAATGATGGACAAAAAAATATGTATAGAACTCAGTTTACTAATATTATAACTAACTTTATTAAACCACGGAACCAGAGACCAATTCACAAAGATTTTTGATAGATGTAAAATTTTTCTAAAACAACATCCAGAAATTTGTTTAGTTAGTAGTGATAAAGGTAATATAACTGTTATTATGTACAAAGAGGACTATAAAGAAAGAAGTAAAACATTATTAAATGACAAAAAATACTATACACCACTGAAAAGAGATCCAACTTCCACCATGCAACAAAAAGCCAATAAATTAATGTTTGTCACGTGCCTATTTTTTTCCCTTCTACAGTTCCATTATTAATTGGGTCTCTGATAGTCTGGTATTCCTCAGGTGCTCGTAAATAGTTTCGCTTACCGTATTTTGTTGTAATTTAAATTTATCACTCGTTGTAAATAGTGTTGCATACCTTGAAGTGATAGGATTCAATTATTATTGGCCATGACATTTTTGTTAATCGATGGAGATGGAGTGGGGGTTTTTGTTATTAGATTTTTAGCCTCGATTGTCGTGTGTTGTCAGCTATATTATTGTTTGGTTTGCATTTCTGTGTGGATGGGCTGGCTATCAACACGGACGAGTGCGATTATGAGTTTGGAACATAGATTTGTGAAGATTGTTGGTTGACGCGTGTTCCGTGTCATTTTTGATATCCGGCCTGGGAGTCAGTAGTTTAGTGAGTCGTTTGGTGTCAGTCGTCGAAGTCGGGTGGGGGTGAGAGTTTTTGGAACGATTTGATATTAACACGTGAGCAGAACCTCTACGGTTTTTTCTTTCATATCTGGCTGTATTTGGGCCATCTTAATTGGATTTTGAAGAAAAACCATTTAATTTTTAACTTTTCCATTCTATCTTACCTTTGTTGTTGATATTTTGGATTTTGGTGTCGAGTTAAAATATCCGCATGCGGGATCTGATGGAGGGAAGCCATTGTTAAGTAGCAGGTGCAGTCCCATAATCAAATCGGCCACAGGAGTAGGCCACAGGATTAGTGAATTCGTATACCCAAAGGTTACAAGTGATTTATTTTAGAATATTTAAACGACGTGATTTGTTTTTGACACCGCGATTAAGTTTTGTTTTAATTTATTAATATGGTACACTGTTGAAATCTATTGCATTGGATAATATGCCAAGGTTGAACTTTGATTAAAGTAATATTCTCAATAGTTCTTTGTGTCCAAGTAAAAACGTTTTCTTCATACTTATTTGTAAATATCCTACAATATTGCTATTTTGAAGGACAGCCATCGTAAAAAGAAATATTTTTTTAAATAAGCTCGATTGTTTTAACAGTGTAAATCTTTATGTAAATGGAAAAAAAACGTGAGTAAATTAGCAGCCGTACGTGAACATTGATGAAGTATTGTTAAAAAGTTGACTTGTATACGTTTTTTTTGGTAACCTGATAAGGTTTGTTATTCTTACCTTTGTTTTAATTATTTTATGGAATCGTAAACTTTGGATTTTTGATTTATTGTTGTCTTATAAAGTTGTAAATTTTGAAGTTTCGTTTTATTGTTGGCTGTTAATTTTGATGATATTTGTTATAATTTTGTTATTGAGCTGTGTATTTTAATTTATTGTGTGAGTAAAGTATCCAATATATTTTTGCTATAATTTTATTTATTTGGTTCACCATAATCTTAGTTGTTTATCGTGGGGCTCTGCTAGTGCCTATAAGACCTAGGGGTTTTCGGCTTGAACCGTCTAAGTCGGTGGCGCGGCTCACTTTTATATTTTTTTCATCTACCCTCTACGGCTGAGCTCGGGCATAATTTGCCAGTAGAGAGACCCACATTATTAATGAGACCAATTACATTATTAATAGATTCACCTAATAGTAAAATAACTAAATATATAACTAAAATTTTAACGGATGCTTATGATATAAATAAACTGTATTATGTTGAAGATTCATTTAAATTCATTCATTTAACAATATGTCCTTACCAGAAGGTTCTGTCATTATAAGTTTAGATGTAGTTTTACTGTTTACAAATCTTTCGATTAATTTAGTAAAGATTAGTACCGAAAATAAATGGGAGGTTATTGCTAATCACTGTAATTTCGAGAAAGAAACATTTATAAATGTTATTAAATTCATATTTGATTCATCCTACTGGTATTTGAAGACAAATTTTACAAACAAATTTTTGGTACTCCGATGGGGTCCCCTATATCACCAATTTTATCGAGCTATATATTAGATAATTTAATTGAGTGTCTTAAAAAAATTAATTTTAATATTTCCTTTATAAAAAGGTATCTTGATGACTTGATACTTTCTGTTCCCCATCTTAAAGTGGATGAAGTTCTAAATATACTTAATAGACATAACAACCATATATAATTTATAGTAGAGAAAGAAAATAATAATTTAGTTCCATTCTTGGACATGAAACTGATAGGAACAGAAAAAAACATTATTATTACAAAAAAGTAAAGAAAATCCATTAACAGTAACAGACATCAATTATTATTCATACCATCCAACTAAAATTAAATTAAATATGATTACTAATATAAAATCAAAAGTTAAAAAACTTACCTATTCTTCTTTTAGAATAAAATGTTTAAATGAACTGAAAAATTTTAAAAACAATTTCTACCCAAACTCATTAAGAAATATAATTTAGTTTAATAAACGTTCTTCTACCAGTTCTCGAATAACCAATTCATCTAATAATTATGTCAATAACAATCAAATACACTACAAAAGTCTGCTGCATATTTATGAATTGTCACCAAAATTAATTATTGTACTAAAAAACAAAAATATTAAAATAGCAAAAACAAATTGAAAAACCATTTATAACCTTCATTCTAAATTAAAAATTTCAATACCAAAAAAATCAAATATTGTTTACGAAATACCGTGTCAAGATTGTGACAATGTATACATCGGGCAAACTAAACAAATGCTTAAAGATAGGATCACAGACCACAAAAGTGATCTTCTGCATTGGCTAATCATGTCATAGATAAAGATCATCGGATTGACTACCAAAATTCGGAAGTTCCAAAGGTTGAAAAAAACTTAACAAAAAGATCTATACTTATATTCTTTTTAAAAATAAAGCATAGCATATTAATGGTCTTCTAAAAAAATAAAAAAATATGTATTTTTATTTATTTAACTATTTTTAATATCCTGAATAAACAAATTGACATTGTCAAAAATAATTTACTATTTCAACAACAAAATTTTATGTTCTTTTTTATGCCCATTTATTTCATGTTAGTAAGTATTGTGTGTATTTATATAATATAATGTTTTAATTAATATACTACTTTATAGATTGTCTTGAGAAAGAAAATAAAAATTGCCTGACCAAATAACGAAGAATTTCATTTAAATTGGTCATTACTGACTGCAGCCCAATTAAATAAATAATTTTCTTTTTCTTTTGGTATTTGGATTTTCTTTGTGACCAATTTAGTAACAATATACGGATAGCTTGGCCCCCGATAGCGCTAGAGGATGAAAACTTTGCAACCTCGACTGGAGAAACTATTTACCAGCAAGGATAACAAACAAACCAGGAAGCGAACACAAACTTTACAGAAACAGACAAGACAGGATAAATGGACATGGACGAAAACAACCCCCCATTGGATGCCTACATATTTCAGCCGACCTGAACAATTAAAAAAACGCCGCCGCAAAATACAGCAACAGCACAGATGTAGGTGTCACCCAGGAACAGAGCATGGAGCGCGGGTGACAAGCCAATAAAAATGGATAATAAAAGACCAAGAGAGGAAGACGCAGATGACTACTCACCAAACACTTCAAAAAACGAGGACCAGACCAAAAAAAAGGCACAAAAATCATTAAGACAGACGATTAAAGAAACTACGGCAAAGATTAGGAACCTACACGGCAAAGTAAAAGAAGCTACACACCGGACAACTACAGAAGGGAAAAAAAGATTTAATTTGACGTTAAAGAAGGGGCAATAGTTCTCGGACAATTTTTAGGTATGTACACTAAAGCGGTATCATACATGTTAACTCAAGAAATCAGGATATCAAAACTGCAGAAGGAAGTTATAGCAACCTTGCGTTAAGACAAGACAAAAGAAACGATCAAACTACAAGACACGGCTGAAAAAATGCTTAAGGAAATAACAAAAATGACACAAATACAACACAAAGTACAGACTCAACAACACCAGTAACAACGATTGTCCAAGTACCGAGGACATCCACCGTACCGACTCCGATTACCACACAAACACCAAACGACATCAACTTTCCGACATAACCCAGACCATCAAAAACGTACGCAGATTTGGCCGAAATTAGGGGAGAATCAAACTCAAATAAACATCAACCGAGGACATCACCTAAACTTGAGCGCTAATATGACACAATGGTGAGATTAAGAGAAGCGGAACAGGGTTAAACAATGACAACGTTAAAAACCATTATAAAACCAACGGATCTAGACCAAGTAACGATAAGACGGACACGCGACCCAACATTAATTATCATGACGACTACTAACAAGGACAAGCATGAAGAATTAATTAAAAAGACTAACACGTGCACGAAGCTTGTAACCAAGGACGTAACAAGGACTAGAGACCCACTACTAACTATGACAGGTATGCCCAAAAGTATAACACATGAGAAATTAGTAGAAGCAATACGCCTAGAAAACGAAGAACTCGAACAAAAATATGGAGATAAACTAAAACAACTAACAATCTTGACCTCCAGACCTTGCCGGAACCCTTGGAAAAAGAACGTCTTAATACAGGGACCAACAGAAATTATAAAAGACACGTATATTTCGACCTTACCAAACTCTACGTAAAAGAGCACCTACGAGTAGCTATGTGTTTCAGGTGCTGCAAGTACGGAAACGTAGCAAAGTACTGCCAGGAAAAAACACCGAAGTGCTACAAATGTGCTGATGGACACGACGGGACTACTTGCACAAACACAAAGACTAATTGCACGAATTGTGAAACGTTAAGACTTATGCAACGTCAGCATGAAGCAAGAGATACTAACTGCCTGGTCTACAGAAAAAAATTGGAGGAAACAAGACGGCAAACCTCATACGCAACATAAAAACACACGACAAACAGACAAACGTACACCCAAACAACAACTAAAGACCTAACAAAAACAAACAAAACTACTTCACTTTACCACAAACTGACTTAGCTGGACTTAGCAACAATTCTCGAATGGGGATCCAATAACTTGGTAGAATTCAATGCAAATAAAACACAAGCATGTCAGGAGTAACCATACCACTGAAGTCATACATATCGATGCTTGGTATTACTATCAGCAATAACCTTTCCTGGGAAAATCACGTGAGGTCCATTGCCAAAAAAGCATCCCAAAAACTTGGTTTTTTGTTTCGTGCCAAGAGCTATTTCACCTCCAGTCAGCTGCTTATGATCTATAAGGCACATATCCGACCTGTACTGGAGTACTGTTCCCATATTTGGAGTGCAGCACCTAAACATATCCTGAAGCTACTGGATTCTGTCCAAAAAAGGGCAATTCG
Source organism: Agelastica alni (assembly GCA_950111635.1). Taxonomy (NCBI): domain Eukaryota; kingdom Metazoa; phylum Arthropoda; class Insecta; order Coleoptera; family Chrysomelidae; genus Agelastica; species Agelastica alni. Next base: position 32,457,849 of record OX467718.1, on the reverse strand, counting down.
TCTCGTCGGTGATGCCTCGCTTACAAACTCGCTCACTTGTCTGGAACACCGTAGAAAAGTTGGCGATTTGTCTCTATTTTATAGATATTTTCATGGGCGATGCTCTTCTGAAATATCAACAATCGTTCCTCCTTTGGCAGTCTCTTTAAGATTAACCCGTCAAGTTCAGTCTTCACACCCCTTCGTGGTCACTTTGGAGACCTGCAGAACATCACTTTCCAAAGACTCATTCATCCAACGAATTGCGAGGCTTTGGAACTCATTGCCTAGGGAGGTGTTCCCCGAGGCATACAACCTCCAGAAATTTAAGAAGAACACCAACTCTTACCTTCTTTCCCTTGGTTCCCACGATGTTCTCTAAACATTACAGGATATCCCTTTTCGTGGGAACCAGAACATAAAAAAAAAAACAGACAACAAATAAATACCAAATAAATGTATTAATTCATGCAGTTCAACGCAGGGCAAGGACTACAAGCAAAAGAACAACTCCTACGAACAATTACATCACAAGACATAGACATTGGGATTATACAAGAACCAGGACACAACATCTTTCAGAATAATAACTACCACGTGATAGGACTGGATAACACGACAAAAGCCCCAATGCTAATAAAAAGAAACTGGCAACACATTTACACTAACAGACAGAACAGACATAAATGCCACCACAATACACCTACAAATAGATCAAAGTACCATCGAAATCATTAACAAATATGACGAGCCAGATGGCGACAAAAATAAGACATTAGACAGATATATAGAAAACGACGTAAACAATGCACACACTCTAGCTGGGGAGGGGACACATGTGACGCAAGGGGACAAGGCATCGTAGAATGGACAACAGGACAACATATATACATCAATAACGAACACAACAGCCTACCAACCTTTAAAACAAACAGGGGCAAAACTTGAATAGACATAACAATGTCAAAAGATTTATTAACAGACGACTAGTATCGTCGATCAAAGCATTACTCAGCAAAAACAACACACAAAAGTCGCGAAACAAAAAACCCAACTTAGATACATGGACACAAACAAAATAATACGGTCAGTACTCGCAATAGAATGAACAAAGACAGGGAAAACAAAAGAAAATGCCAGGGACACAAAAACAAAAATACTTAAAATCATAAACAGGACACAACACAAAAATAAACATAAGAAGAAAGCAAATCAATGTTGGTGCAACGAAGAACTGGACAGACAAAGGCGACAAACAAATAAGCTACGCAAAAAGTTACAACGATCAGGGGACAAACTAGAAAGAAGACACAACAAAGACGAATATACAACACAAAAACATACATATAAAAACCTAATAAAATCGTCGAAGCAAAAAGCTATCAGAAAATATCTCATAGAAGCAGACCCTGACAATCCCTGGGAGTTCGCGTACAAAATTATTAGAGGTAAGACAAATAATGATAAAGCCGCAATAACACTATACAAAAGGAAGACGGGACATACACCAAAGACAGACAAGAAACTTTGGGAATATTGTGTGACGAGTGTTAGAGAAATGATGCACAATTAGAATTACAGTTAACTACGTGTATTTATCGAAATGAAAGAAAAACTTGGCAAGAGAAGCACTGCGTGCGTCAGTGTTGAAGTTCGTCGATAGACTGTTGGATCTCGTTGAGAGACTGTCGAAGTTTGTTGAGAGACTGGTGGAAATTGACTGACTGACTGAAGACGACTGAATTTGTATGCCTCTCTTCGTTCTTTTTATTTGCTTTCCCCCACGTTGGTCAGTTTTATGTTAGTCTGTCAAAAATACATAATTTGGCAAAAAGGCCTTTTTAGAATCGTCCCGATTTACTGTGATTGTACGTGCGTAGCTGAAGAGGAAAGAAGATTCTGGTCATAAAAAGTAGGATCGTATACGTGCGTTATTGCAAAGGAGCAGAACTTAGGGTCGTAAAGATTAGGGTCGTATACCTGCTTTCTTAAAAAGGACATGACTTACGATCAAAAAGGTTTTTAGTGAAATTAGTCGTTTGAATTTTAGGGAATTCACGTTTCGTTCTCTGTGCACAAGCTGTATGTATGGCCGCTACAAAACTATAAAATACCTACATCAAAAATACTTTTCCAAGGATGAAGAACATGAAGACGAACATTTAAACACGTTAAAAATAAATAACCTAGATTTCGGAGTTCCCAAAAAAGTTGCATTAGGAAAACAACTTTACCCAAAAGATGCAAACACCCATAGAGCAATCATCGAAAACAAAATAGAGTACCATAGGTACTTAATAGATGAGGAAAAAGGTCTTAATATTATAATAAAAGGCCTTCCAAAAAACATCGAACTAGAATATGTAAGAACCGACCTACTGCTAAATAACATAAACGTACAAGGAATCTACAGGATAAAAATAGGTAGAAATCGAATTCAAACCTCGATGATTAAAATTACGAGTCCCGAAAGAGAACAGTAACATATATAATCTAACAACACTTTGCCATCTGGCAATTAAGGTAGAGGCGCAAAAACCCTAAGCAAATTAAAAAATTTCAGAAATTTGGCCATTCGCAGATAAACTGCCATGCCAAAATACAACGTAATCTCGTAAATTGCAAAGGTAACCAGGCAACAAACTATGCGAAATGCCCTAAAAACCCAAAAAATTTCAATAAAAAGACCACCTAACAAACTTTCACAAGTAATAACGCTAAACCTAGCGTAAATTACACAAAAAAATACAACCCCCAGTACCTCTCAAGCCCCAAAACCACCCCCAACAACAATTTCATACTAGTAACTTGGAATGCAAATTCCATCTTGCATAAAAAAGACGAGTTACTAGACTTTTTATTAATTCACGAAATAGACATCGCTATCATTCAGGTGGTAGATGGTTTACCCTCCATCGCCCGGTGAAACACCACCGCTCTGATTATAGGTGCCGTGAAATGACTAGTCATGTTTCGGCACTTGGTCAGAGTTTCAGGTCACTCGGGTGAAATGTGTTCTGGTTTATATTCGAATGGAAGCATCCAGGCATCAGTCAGGCCTCTCTGGGGCTGAGGGTACAGCATTGAAACAGTTCCGCAGGCTGACCGCCAAGTAGTACAGTGGCCCTAAACCATTGGTAACGCTCTGGGAGGCTGCCACATCAATTGGTGTATAATCCCGATACTCCTGTTCTGCCAGTTCGTGACTGGAGGGGATCCGAGCTCGTGTATTCAAGGGGCATATCAGAGGCCACAGTCCATTGAGGTCAACTGACCGTCCTGGATGCAGAAATTTCTGTAGAAGCTAGTCCACATATCTGATCCCCTTTTTATTTTTTTTTTCTTTCTTTCTTCATGTTTTTCTTTTAAATCAAATCATTAAACCAAATCATGAAAAGTCCAACAAAAATACATGTTCCAACTGCGGTTGCTGATAATTCCCCAAAAAGCAACTTTAGAATTGATTTCTGCAACATTCGAGGCCTGAACATTAATTCAGTACACCACCACCTGCAAACTAACAGGCCTCATTTACTGGCTCTGACAGAGACACAAATTAAACCCTCCTCCAACAATACGCATCTTTTGTGTCCCGGGTTTAAACTCGAAACAAGATTCAAATTTAAGACCGGCCTTTGTGTTTACACTCGCAGTGATATTTCCTGTTGTAGACAGGAGAACTTAGAACCAAAGGTCGGCCTAGAGGTCATGTGGTTTAAGTTAACCTTACAAAAATCAACAAAATTTCTATGCTGTCTGTATCTTTGTCCTACGAACCCTCCTTACGTCAACCTCTTTCAACATCTTTCCGACACCCTGGAGCTGTTGCAAACTAATGACCCCAACACAGAGGTTATATTTTTGGGTGATTTCAATGTTTACAACGCGAACTGGCTGAGATCCAACCGCATCGACAACGCCGGTCTAGAAGCTGAGAACTTTGCGATAAGCCACAACGTGACCCAGCTAGTTGAAAAATCTACCCGCAAACCCGATAACCCCAATCACCAAACGAACATTCTCGATCTCTTCTTCACGACACATCCCGACCAGTACCTAGTCTCTATAGCCGCTCCGCTCGGTAAATCTGATCATAAACTCATTTCAGCCATGTCCAAACAAACAACCCCGCCCAAAATCACGCCTGGTACCTCTATTGTCTGGCATTATTCTTCTTCTTTAGTTGCCCTGTCCTCCTCGGACGTTGGCAATCATCAGCGCTATCTGAACCTTGTCTACAGCTCGGCGGAACAATGTGGTAGTGCTCACTCCATACCATTGTCTTAAGTTTTTTAGCCAGGATATCTTTCTTCTACCCGGGCCTCTTCGTCCTTCGATCTTCCCTTCTATAATAAGCTTTAAAAGTCGATACTTGTCATTTCTTAAGATGTGACCAAAATACTCCAGTTTGCGCTTTTTTAGTGTAAACAGAACTTCCAGCTGCTTGTCGAGGCGTTGAAGTACCTCGGTGTTACGCACTCTTTCTACCCAGGAGATTCTTAATAGCCTTCTGTACGTCCACATTTCAAAGGCCTCCAATTTTTTGCACATCGCATCTGTCAAAGTCCAAGCTTCCATTCCATAAAACAGTATGCTAAACACGTAACAGCGAAGCACTCGGATGCGCAGAGGCAAGCTTAAATTTCTGCTGCAAAGTACTTTACGCATTTTCAGGAACGAAGCACGAGCTTGTTCTATTCTGGCACGAATCTCCTGCATGCTGTCCCACTTCTCATTTAGTTGACACCCAAGATATTTAAAAGTTTCTACTCGCTCAATTCGTTGATCGTTAATTGTCGGGTGTCCGTCCACGTTGTTTTATTTGCTAACTGCTAGCCACTTTGTCTTTCTCACGTTCAGGCTAAGTCCGGCCTCTGAGCTTGCAGCCGTCACGCGGCTTACCAGCTCCTGCAGTCCTTCCAGTGAGTCGGCAATAAGAACCGTGTCATCCGCATACCTCAGATTGTTGATATTAATCCCATTGACAGATATCCCCTCGTCACATTCATCCAACGCCTCTTGAAATATCCTGTCGGAATACAAATTAAATAACATTGGTGATAAAATGCATCCTTGACGAACGCCTCTCAGGATTTTGATCTCGTCGGACGCGGTGTTATCGATTCTTATTTGAGCACTTTGGTTCCAGTAAATGTTGGCTATTATTCTAAGGTCTCGTTGTTCCAGTCCTATTTCTTTAAGAATGTTGATCAGTTTTTCGTGCTTGAATTTATCAAAGGCTTTTTCGTAATCGATGAAACATGCGTAAACGGTCACCGACATGTCCCGGCACCTTTGGATAAGAACCTGTATGCTAAATAGTGCCTCCCTTGTTCCAAAGCCATTGCGAAAACCAAACTGAGAGTCCCCCATCATTGTCTCGCACTTCGCATATATTCTTTTGTGTATTATTTTCAAGAAGAGTTTAAGCACATGGCTCATCAGGCTAATAAGACGATAATCACCGCAGTTCTTGGCCTTCGCGTTTTTGGGGAGCGGGACAAAAGTAGATTTTAACCAATCAGAAGGTATACTGCCGTTTCGGTAAATAAGATTGAATAGCTTTACCAGCGTGTTCAGTGATTCTTCGTTTTGCAGTATTTTTAGAACTTCTATATAGACGTCATCAGGACCACTAGCTTTCCCATTTTTTGAAATTGACAGCGCATACTGAACTTCTGCCTTCGTTATGTCCAAGCCTTGGCCTTAATTAAAGAATTCTTTCTGAAGTTCTGGCCGGGTATCGTGAAATAGGTGCTCGATGTAGTCGCACCATTCCGTCAGTTTTTCTGAAGTATCCAGTAACAGCCTGCCCTGTGCGTTCTGTAAAGTCGTCGCGTTTCTATTTCTGCAGATACCTGCTGCCTCTTTTATCTTCTTGTGCATGTTGAAGGTATCGTGTTTTGTTTCCATTGCTTCTATCTCTTGGCATTGCTCGTAAAACCATTTCTCTTTTGCTTCTCTTATCTTGTTTTTGATGATGCGGTTTTGCGCCCGGTATTCGTTGCTCTTGCCTTTGAGTGTCCGTCTTTTTTCCATAAGATCAAGGATTTCCTCTGACATCCATGGTTTCTTCTTGTGGTTTTGTTGAGGTTTAAGTATTTTGGTGGTACTTTCTGTGATGGTATTTTTTATATTGGACCACAATTCATCAGTATCGGCTGCCTCCGTTATGGGTATCGTATCAAGTCTGGAATTCAGTTCATGTTTCAGTTTACTCATTATATTTATGTCCTTTAGCCTTGAAACATCTGACTTATTATGTCTGGGTCTTTGCAAACATCTTTTGAGTGTAAGTCTTGCTGCTGCAACAACTGGATTATGGTCTGAGTTTATGTCTGCACCTGGATATGTTTTTGCATACTTTATGCAGTTTCTGTATCGCTTTTTAATAAGTATGAAGTCTATTTGATTACGAATAATTTTTTCAGGGGTATGGGCGCTAGATGACCACGTATAGAGCCTTCTTGTTGGAAGTTTGAAAAAGGTGTTTGACACAATGAAATCTTGTTCCTGGCAGAACTGAACTAGCCGGTCTCCTCTATCGTTTGCTGTTCCCAATCCGTATCTACCGATAATATCCTCTCGTGGTGTACTTCCTACTTTGGCATTAAAATCGTTCATGATAAAAGTCACTTCTGATTTTTTCGCCAGCTTCAGGGTATCTGTAATTTGTTGGTAGAAGTCTTCTATTTCCTCATCGGGGTGATCACATGTTGGTGCGTAAACCTGGATGATGTTGATGTCAAATGGCTGCGAGTGTAGTTTTATAAAAAGCACCCTGTCCGATACCGGAACAAACGACATTACTGACTTGCTGGTTTCCTTGTTCATTATGATGCCCACGCCATTGTAGTGTTGGTTGTTATCGCTACCCGAGTAGAATACTTGGTGTTCATTTATTTCACATTGTCCCGATTTGCTCCATCTCATTTCGCTAATTCCTAGTATCTCTATGTTAAGTCGTTTCATCTCCTTGATAACATTGTGTATTTTACCCGCCTGATACATGCTTTTAACGTTCCACGTAGCAATCTTCCTCATGACTGGCCCGGTGATTCTTAGCACCCTCTGGTCATTTAAGACCTGCCGGGGACTGAGGGCCTTGGCACTTTCTTTTCCAGTCATGCTGATGATTATCCTGGGGAATTTAATGAGGTGGTTTCCCGTTGCCTTCCTCATCGCAGCCTTACAATCGATTTGATCATAATATGAAATGGTCGCTTGTAAGTATCTAGTAACGAACCTTTAAGGACGCAAATCTTCAGTAGCTTCGCTCCAGGAATGAAGCAGCTGCTGCCCTGCTTCATGCTAGTTTTGGTCAGCATTATAGATCAGCCAAATGAAATAAACTGAGGGACTTTTACCTATCATTTCCATGGAAAGATGTCTGCTTTCGCTCACAAGACCCATCAACATGTGCAGAATCTGTAACCGAAATCATAAGGCTAGGTATGGACTTATACATTCCTCATGGCACAAGATGGATCTTGAACCCCAATCCCTGGTTCAACCAAGAACGCAACCGTGCGGTGCGTAATAAAAATCAAGCACATCGACTCTGGTGCGAAGTCAAGACAATTGCCAACCGAGAAGCCTTTGTCCACGCGAGGAACGCCTGCAAAAGGACGATCGATCTTGCCAAAGAATCCTACGACACGCGAATATGCAACAAGCTTGTCAATGCCCCTCCTGGATCAAAGACCTTCTGGTCTTTGGCTAAAGCCATAAATAAGAATATCACAACTTCTTCTTTACCACCACTCGAGAGGTCCGACGGCACGACAGCCGTATCTTCCAAAAAAAAGCAGATCTGCTGTCCGAAATGTTCAGCTCTAACTCAACCCTAGATACCAATGGAAAACAACCCCCAACGATACCAAGAATAAACGCATCAATGCATGAGGTCACTATCCGTCATCGTACTATCAGGAAAATCCTACGAAATCTTGACTCTAATAAGGCAGTAGGACCAGATGGAATTCCGACAATTGTCCTAAAGACCTGTGCTTAAGAGCTCACCCTAGTTCCCTGTAGACTCGTCAAGTTATCATACAGCAAAGGAGTATTTCCTTCCATGTGAAAAAACGCTAAAGTCCAACCGATTCCAAAAAAAGAAAAGAAGACTATTCCTGCAAATTATCGCCCTATTGCATTGCTCTCAGTCATATCCAAAGTTATGAAAAAAGCGATTAACACAGAACTTATCAAATATCTGGAGAAATTTGAGATAATCCATGACAGACAATATGGATTTCGACAACTTCGGTCTACTGGAGATTTGCTGGCTTATGTCACTCAGCTCTGGACAAACACTACTGAAAAGTTTGGTGAATCCCGTGCAATAGCCTTGGATATATCTAAAGCCTTAGACCACGTTTGGCACCAGGCATTGTTAAATAAATTATATGCCTACGGTCTCCCAACCAAACTGCGCCAATGGCTCTTGAGCTTCATGCAAGATCGCTCCTTACACGTGGCAGTTGACGGTATTTCTTCTGATGCCTTTAAAACTAATGCCGGTGTCCCCCAGGGTTCCATCCTGTCCCCCACCTTATTTCTTTTACACATCAACGGCCTCTTGAAAACCACCACAAACCCCATTTACAGTTTTGCAGACGATGGCACACTTGTCTCAGATTTCACAACCTATCGATCACTTTCGGTGAATGATACAAATAGACTTAGGCAGGAACAGGTTGATTCCATCAATAGAGATCTTAAAGCAATTGTCGAGTGGGGAACCAACAATCTTGTTTAGTTCAACGCCCAAAAAACACAAAGTTTTCACCACGTTTTCCAAGAAAGTGAATTCCTCAAATCATCCCATCACAATGTCAGGAAATACCCTTGAACCAAGTCCCTATTACCATGTTGCTAACATCGCAAAGTCGGCAAGCCAGAGGCTAGGTTTTCTGTGGAAAGCCAAAAAGTTTTTTACTCCTGATCAACTGTTGACGACGTACAAAGCTCAAATCCGACCTCTACTGGAGTATTGCTCGCATATTTGGGGTTCAGCACCAAGGCATTCTCTTTGTCTTCTAGATTCCATTCAGAAAAGAGCCATTCGCTTGATAAACAGCTCAACTCTCACAGATACCCTTCACCCTCTAGAACATAGAAGAAGAGTTGCAGACCAGTCATTGCTCTATAGATATTTCCATGGCAGATGCTCCAGAGAAATAAAAACTCTTGTACCACCATTGGCCACATTCGGTCGAAGAACTCGGCACGCTGATCAGTCTCACACATTTACTTTTAAGCTTGACACTACAAGGACTAATCTTCATTAAGAATCTTTCTTTTACAGGGCTGCTACGGAATGGAATAAGCTTCCAAAATCAGTTTTTCCAGAGAATTATGACCTGCAGCTTTTTAAAAAGCATGTCCGCAATCATTTCCTTTCTATAATCCCTACCCCTTCTAATAGTCGCAGTGCGGGCAGTCCGCGGCCCACACGATAGGTCTACCCTTTTTGCAACTATTTTCATAAAAAAAAACACGTCTAAATCCATCTAGACAATTCAATTTACAAAATTTCACCTTCTATAGGAACGATAGAGTGAATAGAGAAGGAGGTGGCACGTTTATCTTTATAAAAAACGATATCTCTCATCACGAGATCCCCACAGCTCCCCAAAACCTGGCGGAGAACACTGCTATTTAAGTGCACGTGAGTAATGGTCCTATTAACATAATTTTATGTTGCAACCCGCCTTAAAAAGCCCTCCAAATACCTTTTTTCAAACATTTTTTTACTCAAAACACCCCTACTTTAATAGGAGGCGATCTTAACTCTAATCATAAAGACTGGGGTTGCAAACAGACAACTGCAAACGGTAAACGTCTGCAGGAGTTCGTAAACGACAACCTAATTGCTTTATATGTGCCCGATAAACCTACTCATCATCACATAAGAACTCTTGACATACTAGACATCGTTTTGTCTAAAAACATTGTAAAAGAGATAAACCTCGAAGTCTTAACGAACTTCCCTCAGACCACACTCCTGTAATAATACATCTTGGTCATAAATTCAAAAAAATCCCTAAAACAACCTAAAACACGGACTTAAAACTGTTTAAATCTATCCTTAGTGAAAATCCACTTAATATAAAACATTTAAACAATAAAGAAGAAATCGAAAATAACACGATTTTACTAAAATCTCATATTCTAGAAGCCATTAATCAAGCTTCTACAATAATAACTTTAAAACAAAACCCCATACAATTACCGAGACATATTCGGGATCTTATAAAAGAAAGAGATAGACTAAGAAAAAGAGCTTTCACAACTCTAGATCGTAGATAAAAATCAAAACAAATAGATTAACAAACCAGATAAACTGGCATATAAAAGAACATAAAAACAAAACGTGGGAAGCAAAACTGTTTAAGTTAAATTCGGCAGAACCAAATAACAAAACGAATATTTGGAACCTAACCAAAGTATTATGCAAGGACAAAAAACGAGAGTTCCACCTATATTATTCGAAAACGGTCCAGTTTACACAGATAGGGAAAAAGCGGAAGCTTTCGCCGATACGTACGAGCAACAATTTAAACCCAACGTCGATATAAATTGTGATTAAAAGCACAAAAAATAGTCTTACCAAAGCCTAAAAAAACTTACAAAATCCACAAAATTGGCGGCCCATCTCCCTAATACCATGTTTAGGCAAAGTATTTAAAAAAATAATATTAAAAAGACACCTAACACATATAGAAAAATATAAAGTGATCCCGAATGAACAATTCGGCTTCAGAAGAGATCACAGTACGGAATTACAACTCGCAAGAATTGTAGAACATATAACTACAGGGTTTAATAAGAAAAAAAGTACCTTAATGATACTGTTAAATATCCAAAAAGCCTTTGATAAAGTATGGCATAAAGCTCTTTTGTATAAATTAAACAGGATAAATTTCCCAATGTACCAAGTAAAAATGATGAATTTATTCCTAAAGAACAGAAAGTTTAATGTAAAAATAAATGAAAAACAGTCTACGGATAGATTTATAAAAGCCGGCTACCGCAAAACTAGCTATGTACGCTGACGACACAGTGGCCTTTAGCACGCATAAAAACCTTAGATTTCTACATATAAATATGCAAAGGCAAATAAATGAAATAGAAAAATGAACTAAAATCTGAAAAATCAAGTTAAACGCCGAAAAAACACAAACCATTCTCTTTTCTCGAAAGAGAAACCCGAATATGCCTTAATTAAAGGTGCAAAATAAAGATATTATTTATACAAACAAAGTCAAATTTTTAGGTATAGATTAAGACAGAAAACTCTCGTGGCATTCTCATATAAACACGCAAATAAACCGTTGTAATTAAACGTCTGGCAGACTCCAAAATCTTCTGTATTACAGAAGCAAACTAAATTTAAAAACAAAGTCCTCATCTACAAACAAATTATACGTCCACAACTTCTTTATGGCTGCATCTCCTTCTGTCAAGCAGCAAAAACCACGAGACAAAAACTCCAAAAATTTCAAAATAAAATTCTAAAACGTATAACAAATTCCCCCTGGTACATTCGTAATTCAGATTTACATAAAGACCTTAAAATTGAAAAAATCACGGAGTACATCAAAAACCGTCACAAAAACTTCTTCGAAAAAACAATTCCCATTCAAACACGCTCATAAAATTGAATTTCGACTATTTGCCATGCCATCAAAGTAGGAGACACAAAAACCTCAAAAGTAGAATTTTTTAATGTTTCATCCTTTCCCTGTATCCAAAACAAAACTTTCAGGTAAATAAGCTAAAAACCCCAAACACATTAAATATTTTTAAACATCACACCACATAAGGGGTAAGATTGTCTCCTCCCAAGAGACAATAGCCCACAAAAATAGTTTAAATCTATCCTAAACGAAAATCCACTAAATTTAATTCGAACAAATAACGCGGATGAAATCGAAAAAAACACGATTTCAATAAAAACTCATATTTTAGAAGCTTTTAATCAAGCTTCCAAAATAATACCTCTAAAATCCAACCCTATACAACTTCCGAGACATATTCGGGATCTTATAAAAGAAAGAAATAGACTAAGAAAAAGAGCATTCGCAACCCTGGATCGTAGGATAAAAATCGAAGCAAATAGATTAACAAACCAGATAAACTGGCAAATAAAAAATCACAGAAACAAAACTTGGGAAGAAAAACTCACCAAGTTAAATTCGGCAGAACCAAATAACAAAACAAATATTTGGAAGCTAACCAAAGCGTTATGCAAAGAAAAGAAGATAAAAATACCACCTATTTTATCCGAAAACGGTCCAGTCTACACAGATAGGGAAAAAGCGGAAGCTTTCGCCGACACTTTCGAACTACAATTCAAACCAAACGTCGATATACTTTACGATCTGAACCTCGCAAATTATATCGACAGACAAGCAAATGCGATAATAAATTATCAAAATCAAGTAGATGAAACAGAAACGACGAATTTCATCGAAATAAAAGCGCTTATAAAAAACTTGAAAGTTAAAAAAGCTGCTGGAGAGGACAGAATCACAAATAAAGCGTTGAAAAATCTCCCCGATAACTCAATCGAGTTGTTGGCGAGAGTTTTTAACGATTGCCTGCTCTCATGCTATTTTCCGAACATCTGGAAAAGAGCACAAATAATAATCTTACCAAAGCCAAACAAAAACCTACAAAACCCTCAAAATTGGCGGCCCATCTCCCTACTACCTTGTTTAGGCAAATTATTTGAAAAAATAATTTTAAAAAGATTACAAAATCATATAGAAAGATATAAAGTGATCCCGGATGAACAATTCGGCTTCAGAAGAGATCACAGTACAGAATCGCAACTCGCAAGAATTGTAGAACACATAACTACAGGGTTTAACAAAAAGAAAAGTACCTTAATGATACTTTTCGATATACAAAAAGCCTTCGATAAAGTATGGCACGAAGCTCTTTTATATAAACTGAATAGGATGAACTTTCCTATTAATCAAATAAAAATAATAAACTCGTTCCTAAAAAACAGAAAATTTAACGTTAAAATAAACGAAAAACAGTCTACGGATAGAAGTATAGAAGCCGGCGTACCGCAAGGTTCAACGTTATCGCCAACCCTATACAATCTTTACATAGCAGATACACCGAAAACATCAAAAACCGAACTAGCTATGTACGCAGACGACACTGCGGCCTTTAGCACACATAAAAACCTAAGATTTCTTCACATTAATATGCAAAGGCAAATAGACGAAATAGAAAAATGGACTAAAACTTGGAAAATCAAGTTAAACGCCGAAAAAACACAAGCTATTCTCTTTTCTCGAAAAAGAAACCCGAATATGCCTCAACTAAAGGTTAATAATAGAGATATTATTTATACAAATAAAGTAAAATATTTAGGTATAGATTTAGACAAAAAACTCTCATGGCACTCGCACATAAACACGCAAATCTCGCGTTGTAACAAAACATCCGGCAGACTCCGTAATCTTCTGTATTACAGAAGCAAATTAAACCTTAAAAACAAACTCCTAATCTACAAACAAATTATACGTCCACAATTACTTTACGGCTGTATTTCCTTCTGTCAAGCAGCAAAATCCACAAAAAATAAATTACAAAAATTTCAAAATAAAATTCTAAAACGTATAACAAACTCCCCCTGGTACATAAGAATGTCCGATTTGCACAAAGATCTAAAAATCGAAACGATTACAGAATACCTAAAAAATCGTCATAAAATCTTTTTCGATAAAGCCGTTTCACATCCAAACGCACTCATCAATTTCGACATTTTACCAGGTCGTCCAAGAGGCAGACACAAAAATCTAAGAAGTAAAATTCTTTAATGTTCGCTCCCCCCCCCTCTTAATAAAACCCCCCGTTTCTTACACGTAACACAACACACACACACAACACTTTTTTAAATACAACACCCACACAAGGGGTAAGATTGTCCCCTCCCAAGGGACAATAGCCCAAAAAAACACACTCAAGAGTTTTTTAGTGGGTAACGTTGACCGAGCGGTCGATGAGTCCCACACTATTCAGCGCCGAAACTCGCTCTTTTCAGAGCAGTGAAAGCGCTGAGTGTCTATAAAAGATTTTCCTCTTGTAAAACAAAAAAAAAAAAAAAACATCACACCACATAAGGGGTAAGATTGTCTCCTCCCAAGAGACAATAGCCCACAAAAATACACGCAAGAGTTTTTTAGTGGGTAACGTTAAACGAGCGTTCAATGAGTCCCACACTATTCAGCGCCGAAACGCGTTCTCCTCAGAGCAGTCGACGCGCTGAGTGTCCTCATGTAAAAAAAAAAAAAGATAGCGGATAGTTATCCCTATACCGAAAGGTAGGCAGGCAGACCTAAAGTCGTAAGATACTTCGTTGGTTCATTCATGTCACTGCCAAGTCAGTTTAATTTCAGATTCATCGCCTGCAACTCCTCTTCAGATAACGCTAATATGACTTGATCATCGGCGTAAAAAAAGGCATTTGATGATCAAATCATTCATTTTTAATCCATACGCACTCTCTTTTAGATCTTTTAAACAATTGTCTATGTATAAGTTAAACAGCCATGGCGAAGCCACACATACCTGTCTCACACCTTTTTCGATGTTAAACCAGTCCGTGCAAGCTCCGTTTATCCTGACACAAGCAGTGGAATCCTCGTAAAGTGATTTCAGTGCTCGTATTAAACTACCACTCACCCCATACATAGACAATGTAGACCACAATTCACTCCTCACCACTCTGCCATAGGCCTTTTTCAAGTCTATAAAAGCGCAATAGACCTTCTGACTTCTAGCCAAGAATTTTTCGACTATACCTCGTAAGGAAAAGACCTGATCCATACATCTCCTTCCTCTTCTAAATCCTGCTTGCACATCCCATATCATCTTCTCAGTTTCATTCGTTACTCTTTTGATCAATATCTTTGCATACAGTTTGCCGACTATGCTGAGTAAACTAATACCTCGGTAGTTCTTACAGTCCTGCTGCGAACCTTTTCCCTTGTAAAGCGGCACGATAACGGCCTTGCACCAGTCGTCTGGTACACTACCACTTCTCCAACAAAGGTTAAAAAGGCGATCCACAATTTCTGTCGTAGTAATTTCACTTTCATTGCAACTTTCACTCATGTCTTCGAATTGGGCCTGTACTTGTGTATCCTCTTTCTTAAATAAACTTTCGAAGTATTCCTTTCATCTCTTCAATACGCATTCCTCTTCTTTTACTATATTACCATCTTGGTTTCTGATTCTTTCCAATTGCGAGGTAGTATTTTTACCTCTATATAGAAATGTGATGCTCATTCCCAGAAGGACTGGCATCAGCATTGTGACACTTTACCCCAGATATGTTGGCATCAGCATTGTGACGCTTTACTCCGGATATGCTGGCATCAGATTAAAGAAACAACAAACATTATAAGTAGGGTGACGAACCTTAATTATTGTTTTTTTTTAAATTTTAATTCCTGTAGAGTAAACATTGTATTTTACAAAATTGTATTTAATTATAAAGTTCCAAATTTGTTAGAAATAAAAGCATTTTTTTGAAAGTTTAAAGTGATTAACATTTTTTGCGCTGCGAACAGGATTCTTCGTACAGAAACAGCCCGTTTCCTGGTCAACTTCAGTGGTTTAACGAAAATCCATTAAACCTTGGAGAAGAAGTATTATGCAAAAGACATCAATAGTGATCATCCTTTTGTAAGTACAATTTTCCTTATTTTCCTTTATGAGCATTTGTAACAAATTCCGAAAAAACTTACTTCTCTCAGACCTTGTCTCAGACTCATTCGACATTTCTTATAAAGCAAATAGTTTTCGACATTTTACAAATTTAATAAACAAATCTCGAAACATTAATTGTTTAAAAATGCCGATAAATAAAAGTGATTTGTGCCACTTTACCCGAATTTTAGGAACAGGATAATTTATACACTTTCATTAAATCAGTAAATAATTTAATTTTATTCATAGCTAATTAAAGTCTCAATGTATCACAAGAATTTATTTTAAATGCAAATATTGTTTCTCGTATCAAAGGTGAAGCCACTCTTATTGATATGATTGCCACCGGATTACCGAATTTTATTGCAGATAAGATTGATAGGAATAGGAAACTAAAGACTTATTTACTAATTTAAGAAGTTTGAAGCATATGGTAAACAAAAAAACATTTAATAAAAAGATAGGAACTTCCGAAAGTAAAATTAAAGATAAAAATGTGAAGCGCGTGGTTAGTCCGTATAGAATTTGTAAAAAAAAAAAAGGTATACGTTACCACCCTGAATCCCAATGTTGGTTGAAAATTAAAAATAATCATAGACAAAAAAGGATCAAATAAGGAGTGTTAACAATTTTGAATTGGAATTGAAATTGATCCAAAAAACTTATAGTGCCGACATTAATAAAAATTAAATTACCAATAAATGACACTTTGGAAACATCAGGAATCTATGATTAAGGATCTAATGTGTCCTTAATAAATTTAAGGGTTAATATTTAAAAAAAAATACCCACTTATGATAAAAATGCAGGTTTAATCACAAATAATGGCGTACAAAAATCAATAGAAATGGTAACTTTAAAAATTAAAAATTTCGAAATAGAAAAACATGTTAATATTTTTGTTATAGATGAAGACAACTTCGACTATAATTTCCTTGTTGTGTTAGACTGCATACAAAAATTTCATTTAACTTAAAATGAAAATTTAAATATTATCCAAAATGTCCTCGGCAATAATATCTCAGCAAAAATAATATTAACGACTACATAAAAAATAAAAAAAAGCAACCCATAAACACTCAAGAAATTCCTGGCAGTTCAGGTAGTGACAGGGAATAAACAAGGTATATATTATGAAAAAAATGTGTGGATAGTACAAGGAAAAAAAACTATCATTAATGAGTATAAAATAAACTTTAATGAAAATAAAATAGTCGATAATTTTGATATTTCAGTAAATAATTTAGATCATCAAAAAAATCTGATATTGATAAATTGAAAATATAATTCAGTCTTCGCTGAAGATAAATATAATATAGGTACTGTAAAAGGTTATAAAGCCCAAATTGATTTAATTTAATTTAATTTTATAAAACTTGTCCAAACAGTAGGTTTTAGGTTTTATGTGAGTGGGGCGTGGTCGCCCCTCCACCGCGACCCTTAGTAGGTCTATTGTGGCTCACCCCTAGAGGCTACAGTTCACCGTACAATCCAGCCCTTCTTACGAAGTTCATGGTTGTATAGGGTGAGATTTTTTTAAAATCGGTAGGTTCTAGGTTAGTGTAACCAAATATGTTGAACCTTATTCTTCCCAGGCCGGGGCATGAACATAGTATATGTTCAGCAGTTTCGTCTTCCACGCAGCAGAACCGACAGTCCGTTTGTTGGTTCAGATCTATCTTTCTGAGGTGGTATCTCAGACGACAGTGTCCCGTAAGCAGTCCTGTTAGAATACGCAGGTCATTTCTGCTCCATTCTAGGATCTGCTTAGTTGTGTTTCTCGAGGGTTGTAACGGTAAAAACGCCTTCGAGTGGGTTAGCCCTGGTAAGTCGGACCAGTACGTGAGTATTTTCCTCTCCGCCCAGTCCGAAATAATTGTTTTGGCGGCACTTGTGGTGACTCCAAAAACCGGTTCTGGTCCAGTGAACGCAGATTCGGCCCCCTGTTTTGCAAGGGTGTCGGCTTTTTCGTTTCCTTCCACCCCCTGGTGCCCAGGTACCCACAGTAGGGTCACCCTGTTGTTCGCACCAAGGTACTCTAAGGATTCGATGCAATTCCATACAAGTTTAGAATTTATCTTGTTGGAGCTCAGTGCTTTTAAAGCGGCCTGGCTGTCTGATATTATATTTATGTTTTTGTTTGCTAGAGGTCTGTTGGTCAACTATCTTGCACACAATTCGATAGCGAATATTTCAGCCTGAAAGATTGTGGCATACCTGCCAAGACTGGTAGATATTTCAATCTTTGGTTTCCTGCTGAAAACACCGGCCCCAACTCCATCTGGGGTTTTTGAGCCGTCTGTGTACATTACGTATTCAGTCTCTGGGAAGAGGATTTGTCCCCTCATCCATTCGTCTCTCTCCGGAAAGAGGACTTTGAACGACTTTCCTACGTGTATTTTTGTAGCTAGCAAGTCAGGAACCATCCCGAGAATTTGGTGGTTTTTTGTTTCACTCAGTATCCCGGAGTGATCTCCGAGTTGCTCTCCATTTATTTGCTTTTCCAAAGACAGGAATCTATAGGAAGCTATCCTGGCCTCCCTCTCTAAGAGAATATCTAGGGGAGGGAGATGTAGGAGGTGTTCCATCGCTGCCGTTGGTGTGCTGGACATAGCTCCAGTTATGGCCAGGCATGCCAGCCGCTGAAGGCCAGCAAGCTTTGCTCTAGCTGTCTGTTGTAACCCTTTGGTCCACCAGACTACTGAACCATACGTGACCATAGATATTATCATTGTTTGATAAATCCAGTAAATCTGTTTGGGGTTCATTCCCCAAGATTTGCCACATACTCTTCTGAGATTCCAGAGAGAAAACCTGGCTTTGTTTATTGTTTTTTCCAAGTGGGCGTTCCAGGTGAGTCGTTTATCCAGAACTACACCCAGGTATTTCACTTCCGTCGCAAATGGAATGCTCTCTCCGTATAGGACAGGCTGCCGAAGCTTATCTAGCTTTTTCCTTTTCGTAAAAGGAATAATTACAGTTTTTCGGGGGTTTACAGACATCTGTTCCCTCTCGCACCATCTGTATACTGTGTTAAGAGCTTCTTGAAGGACGTTTGAGATCGTCGCTTCAAATTTACCTCTAACTATTATAACCAGATCATCCGCATAGCATTGAAAATCTACTCCCTGTATGGAAAGCTCGCTCAGCAGAGAGTCGACTAGAAGTGACCACATTAGGGGGGAAAGTACCCCGCCTTGTGGACATCCCTTCGCCGCCCTGAACCTAACCGACTCTCCATGCAGTGATGATATTATATATCTGTTTTCAATCATGTTTTTGATCCAGTTACAGATTTTACCGTCTATCCCTCTATCCCTAATTGATGTATAGAGTGACTGTGGTAAGGCGTTATTAAACGCTCCTTCTATATCTAGAAAAGCTGCCAGCGCAATTTCCTTATGTTTAAGGGAATGGCCGATCTTTCCTACTAGATTGTTTAGAGCTAAATCCGTAGATTTGCCTGTTTGGTAGGCATATTGGTGGGGGTTTAAGGGATGTTCCCTAAGATTCCCTTCTCTAATATGTCTATCAATAATTCTTTCCAGAGTTTTCATTAAGAATGAGGTAAGGCTGATCGGCCGGAAGGATTTGGGTAGGGAATGATTCACCGTACCCGTTTTACGTATGTATACAACTCTCGCCGTTGACCAGCCCAGCGGAATATAACTCCACGCCAAACTTGCTCTGAATAGTTTAACCAAAAGAGGTAGTAAAATTTCGCTGCCCTTCTGAATGAGGGCAGGGAAAACACCATCCTCCCCTGGAGACTTAAATGGGGAGAAATAATTCACCGCCCATTGTACAGATGTTGGGGTGACCACTTTTGAAACCTTTCTCCAGTCCTCCCTTTTGGGTCGTGATGTCGATCCCATTGAGAGTGGAATTTGCTCCTGGTCCCTCAGAAGCAGACTGCCGGGAAAGTGGGTCTGCAAGAGAGTCTCTAACGTTTGCCTACCAGAGTCCGTAAAAGAGCCATCTGGTCGTTTTATCGATCCAATCTCTTGCGTCGGATCTCTGGCGAGAGCCTTGTGGATTCTTGTGCTGGCAGGTAGATCTGATATACTCTGACAGAACCTCCTCCAGGATTCTCTTTTGGCTTTCCTTATTTCTTTGTTATAAGTCGTTAGAGCTGTACGATAGATTTCCCAGCAACCTGTTTCTTTAGCTCGATTGAAGAGACGTCGAACTTCTTTTCTTTGCTTGTCTAAGCTTCTGCTCCACCATGGTGTACCTCTATGGTCCCTCTTCTCCTTTAATGGGCAGTTTTCCTTATAGGCCGTTAGAAGGGCGGATGTGATATGCTCATTCGCCGCTTCTATTTCAGCTCTATTATGTATAGTGCTATTACCTTTACCTAGGTGCTGTTGGAGGGATTCACAATACCCTTTCCAATCTGTGCATTTTGGATCTCGAAATTGCACTATGGGACGTTGTCCTATTCTCACGTCAAAACGTATGTGTCTATGATTTGAGCATGAGGGCTCGGTAGATACCTGCCAGTTAACTATTTTGGTACTCATAAACTGTGTACTAATAGTTATGTCTAGAACTTCTCCGCGAATTCTGTTCACGAAGTTTGGTTCCGAGCCTACGTTGTTGACTGCTAGTCTTTCCCCTATTATATAATTATATAAGTACTCACCTCTTTCATTGATGTCGCTGCTGCCCCAATCCAAATGGTGGGAATTTGCGTCGCATCCAATGATCAGTTGCCTGTTGTTCCTCTTGCAGAAGGCGACTAGATCTCGCACTGCTGCTGGAGGAGGGTGTTCTTTTCGGTCTCCAGGGAAGTAAGCAGAGCAGACGACTACATCTACTCTACTGTCTCCTCCTGAGATCGAAAGCTGTGCTGCAACCACATCAGGGGTGCAAAACTCTGTTAACATAAAATAGTTTATGTTTTTCCTGATTAGTATGCATGCTCTTGGCTTACCACCTAGAGTACACGCTATTAACTTACCGGAGCAGTTTCCTAGGCCGCTTATTCTGCCTGTATTGGAAGTCCAGGGTTCCTGCATTAGTGCCACATCGAGTTGCTCCTTGGCGAACCTCCTGCTGAGGACATATGAAGCCGCTCTAGCATGTTGGATGTTCGCCTGGAGAAATTGAATGTGGTTATCCATTTCTACTTAAAGGTAGAGTGGGGAGGTTTACTTTCCTTCCCCGTATTGTTTCCTGGTGTAGGTCGTTTTGTCGACGCTTTACCATGAAGGGGTTTTTTCCCTTTTCCGGCTTTTTTGCTGGTTTTGGCCGGCCTCTTCAGTCCCGCTGTCGCCGCCGAGGTAGATTTACCTCCCTCTTTGGTTCTAACGGTTACCTCCGAAGACTTTGGAATTTCCACCGATGATGGATCTTTCTTGGCTTCCTTGGACCGGAATTGCACCTGTCCAAAGCCAAAATATGGGCGGAAATTTAGCCGCTCCAAATCTTTAATGGATACCTCATTCATTGAGAACGTCCACATTTGACCAGGTCCTGCGTTTTCCCTGTGTAGAATGGTCCACTCCTGGGTATGCAGGGTACGGTTCATCTTCCGCAGACGGTTGGTTACCTGTTCTCCCGTCAGTCTGGGTAGTCCCTCATCGTCTGGGATGAAAGCCACACAGATGTGGGGTTTCGGTATGTCTTCCTTCTGAACTAATTTCAGCTGGGCGTTTTCCCAGGGTTGAAGGTAGCATATCACTTCCTCCATCCACTTGACCGTCTCAGCGTCCGTACAGGACAGAAGGAGGATTCCAGGTCGAATGGTGCAGCTCTGGAATCGCACTTGTGGACCATCGTCCGGTAGTTTGTCTACAGTGTCCATAATGGATCGCTGTAGCAGCCGTAGCTGTTTGTTTGACAGCTGAGCATTTGGGTGTTCTGGGTGGATTATGCCCACCTTGATGCCCTGAGCTACAGTTGCAAAGGAGCGTTTTTGCTCGTTTGAGTCCTCCATAGTGCGTGGCTTTTTCACCGCCGCTTCTGGAGTGCTACCATCCGAGCGTATTCGCTTGCTGGTGAGAGCAGGGGGGGATTGATCCCCGCTCCTTTTCTCATCCCGTTCTTTTAGTATTTGATCTAAGGCGGTTTTGTAAGGTACCCCGCTCTTGATCAATCGGCTAAGACGTTTTCTCGTCGCGCCGGCAAGTTTGACCTTTTTGTCCAGGTTTATGCTGGCCGTTTGCTTAGCCTCGCCCCCTGTTGTCAGGTCCGTTTTCTCGGGAGTGGGGGATTTTAAAAGTACCCTCTCAGCTTCCTGCGAGATTTGGTTGCTAGGAGGGTCTGTAGTAGACACCTCCATTTGCATTTGTTCGTCTGCGAGAAGATTGCCTTCGTCGCAGATAGTTTTAATGTTTTTTGAATTTAGGTTACTCATATAGTTCCCACGAGTAGCTAGAGAAAAATGGTCGACTACGGCAGAGCTCTGCATTACCGTAGCAAGGCAAAAATACTACCGGGAGGTTGCCTGGTATCCCAGAGGCTCCGTTTGCGATATCTGTTTGGGGCAGGCACAGATATCATACATATAGTACGCCCCTTGGCACGGGTCGCATGACACCTTGAGCAAAGCCTGATGATCGCGGTAAGCTTGGCTGGCTTAAAACAAACCAACCGCACCTGTCTAGTTTGAATACAAGGAAGTGAACTCCCTTGTACTCAAAGGTAGTAATGATATAGCCGCTGCCCTATATCATGTCCTTAGTTGATCCGCGGGTGTTTATTCTTTAATATTAGACACCTTTCCTGTAAGCCAGGAAGTTCCCTATCAGCCATTGGGACGCGCCGTGTTGGGGTTAAGGACATCCCCGCACGGTGTCCAAACAGTAACACAAGATTATAAAATTAATTTGATCCTTTTAGATCAATATCCAGGCATAAATTTAAAGAATTTCAAAAATTTAAAAAAAAAAGATATACCTATAGTTTTTATTGCAGTAAATGCGCTACTTTCAAATAGATTAAAATAAAGGTTAAACCAAACGTTGGTTAATAAAATTTGTTGCAATATTATCAAATTGTAGACAAAATATCCAATTAAATTAACAAAGTAATTTATCTGTGAACTTGTTTAATTCTATGGAGCTGTTTGTCATATTTACTGAGTAATACAGAATGATAAATATTAAGGTTATGTTAGGTTAAAAAAGTGAGAATAATATTGTAATTTGAATATTTAAATAAAAGTGATTAATAAGAAATGGTAAAACAATAGCTTTAAATGTTCCTCTTTTCGGGTGAATTTGTGATAAATTAATGTTAAAAAATGTTTTGTAAGAGTGATAAAACTAGTTTATGTAATAAAATAAAACTTCCCTCTTTTTAAAACCACTCAATTTTTGTTACAGTTTTACTGTTCACCATAATATCCATGGATAATTCTAAATTTGTTAATTTATTATTATTATATACCTATAGTTTATTAAAGGTTAATTTTAAAATTTGTATGTATGACAGAGTGGTGAGGAGTGAATTGTGTAAATTGTGGTCGACATTGTCAATGTATAGGGTGAGTGGTAGTTTAATACGAGCACTGAAATCACTTTACGAGGATTCCACTGCTTGTGTCAGGATAAACGGAGCTTGCACGGACTGTTATAACATAGAAAAAGGTGTGAAACAGGGATGTGTGGCTTTGCCATGGCTGTTTAACTTATACAAACACAATTGTTTAAAAGATCTGAAAGAGAGTGCGTATGGATTAAAAATGAATAATTTGATCGTCAAACGCCTTCTTTACGCCGATGATCAAGTCATATTAGCGTTATCTGAAGGGGAGTTGCAGGCGATGGTTAATGTTATGCATGATTCCCTAAAAATCAAAGGGATGAAAATAAATGTGAGCAAAACGAAAGTAATGGTTTTTGAAAGAGAAGAAAGCATGACAAACTGTGGAGTTTCGATTGAGGGAGAAAGAGTGGAACAAGTTAATGAATTTGTGTACTTGGGTTCAAAATTTACTAGAGATGGAAAGTATGACAGTGACATTGAGCGAAGCGTGTTGGCAGGAAAACAAATGAATGGGGCACTGCATAACTTTATGAATAGCCAGAAAGTGTCAAAAAAGGCACGTCTGGCGGTGCATAAAAGTGTGTTGGTTCCTTCACTTATATATGGTAGTGAATGTTGGGTTTGGCAGAAGAAGCATGAAAATAGGATTAATGATGCGGAGATGAGTAGTCTGAGAAGTAAAGCCAGAGTGACTCGGTTGGATAAAGTTAAGAATAGTGAGATAAGAAAACGCTGTGGTGTAAAAGAAGATGTGGTCACAAAGATAGATAAAGGAATGCTTAGATGGTTTGGACACGTAGAAAGGATGGATGAAGAAAGATTGACGAAAAAAAATTATAAGGCGAATGTGAATGGACAAATCGGTAGAGGTCGACCTCGGAGAACATATTGTTTTAAAATTGTTTTATTCTACAGTTTTTATTTATAATGAGACCTGTCGTTTGGTCACGCTGTCCAAACACATCAAATCTGACCCATTGGCCGCGTGCGACAAACGTGGAGTCGCAACGCCACATGTCTATTCCTGTCGACACATGCACGTAAGTATTGTCCAAATGCAAACATTGGTCCGGACGGGCAAGCATAAATCTTTCGTCCTTCTAATATTTTCTCTTTCTGTGGTTTGTGCGACATCGGCATATTGTTCATTATTTCTCGAATCTTATTTTAGTAAAGAGTGCAGCACGAGAACCACAAATTTGTGAATAACTAATCTAACTAAACTAACTAATCACAGCAGGAAAATGTATAACGAACCAGAGCAGAATCTAACTGCAGTCAAACTAAATTGCAGTTCGGTTTTCTTATAACGTGTGCTGTTTAAGTTTTTTTTAAAATGTCATTTATTTTTTATTTTTTAGTTCGAGCCATTTGTTTTATGTAACTGGCTGGTAACCCAAGACTGTAATTTGGCATTTGTAAAAACAGTTTACCGGCACCGACATTAAAACATGGACATATCCAGGTGATTTCACCCTGGTTACAGACTAAATCCGATTGTGGGAATATTTATTTCCTTAAAACCACCAAACAATTAAAAAACTTACAATTTCATTTGTTTGTATGTATACGATCAACAGAATATTATTAGTGTCCTGTTTTACCTATCCTTATTGGAACATACATATCTTACTTAATGTAGTGTGAAAAACTGTTGTATTAATTTTAATTTAATGATTATTGTAAAAACCATAAACTTATACAAATTATTTTTATTTTTAAATATAAATAATTAAGTACTTGCACTTTATCAAAGATATAACACATCGTATGTTAACCAAAATGGCAAATAGGCGAGAAAGGCAGAAAAGTGACAAATTTCAATGGGTAGGTAGATTTGTAATACACGGTATTTTTTGTAATCTATTTAGATATAGAGATGTTGCAGCTTTATCCTCTTATCGCCATTTAAATATATTTCTAATATTTTATCTCTATTCAGATTAAGTTTAGTTAACTTTTATTGTATATTAACATTAATATTTAGGATCAAAATATGTTCGTTCCAACGCTCAACTTTTGTATCGGCTTGGAGCGTTATTCGGTTTCGTTTGGATCGAATTTATGCGCTTGCTTCAACTTTGTATTCCCTTGAATAATACTAAAAATGTTAAAACGGTTTTAGGGCCGTTTTATAGAGTCGACCAAAAACCAAATTGCTTATCGGTAAAAATAATATAAGTGACAGAAAGAGCTAATAAAGTAACTAATGCGAACTGTTTAGAAATTGGTTCACGAGAGATCCCAAAATTACTTGGGACGGTCCGATAAACCGTCCTTGGAACGCGTTTTTTTTTCATTACACATGAGCGTTCACTGTACGGTTTTTCGAGTAGTTATAACGAACCTATGTAGTAAATGATTCTACTTAAAATGTCATTTTTATTTCCATGTTTTAAACGTACATTACTAAGAATGTGTGATCTCTTACTAGCGACTATTGTGGCAGGTAAATATTATTTATATTAAAGTAATTACGGATTCTTATTAGGTACTACTATAATTCAGACGGTTTTTAAGAAAGATTGTTTCATGGAAAGGGGGTGGTTACTGGTTAGGGGTTTTCTTAGCAAAAATATAAATTTTGTGTAAAAAATTATATCTATTCCGACTGGGGAAGCATCAATTCAATATACAGCGACTTTGTTCATTCCAGCAAACGTTATCTGACGAAGATGTTGATCAGTTATTTGGTGAATCGTCTGATGAATACATTCCAAGTAGTAATGACAAATCCAACGATTCCACAGAACGAACGCCTATGCCCAAACGGGCCAAAGTTGTTGATACACAAAAAGTACAAGCAATTTTGCCAAATATATCTTCGTGCCAGCCAATCATTCCAAACACAAATTCGAAACATCCAATCCTCTTAAATGCACATGATTTGGTAATGGAAACAATTGAGAAAGTTATTCAGGACAATGTCGGTTCATGCGGTAGTGACGAAGACAAAGATGCTGGCAATGACGACCAGGTTATTTGAAATCCCGTAACTGGGCTGAATTTCAAGAATTTTGCATTCACAGAACCTAATCCTGGCGTAAATATTCAACTTTATTAAGGCTATTATAACAAACCGCCGCTGGAGTTCTATTATCTATATTTAGATGAAGACATACTCAGAATGATGGTCAAAAAAACGAACAGGTACGCAGCTTAATGTCTGACTAAACCAAGTACGCGTGGGTCTAGAGTTCGTCAGAGGTATGATACAAATGTGGATAAATTAAAAATATTCATCGGACTACTAATTTGGATGGCGTCTATCTGCACAACACATGAAAAGAGTTGTGATACATTCCTTATCATCATTATTAGTAAAATTATAGTTATTTTTTTAGGTTTATGATTGGGATTTTTACTTTCTCAATTGGGTATTTTTCAAAATTTACATTTAAAAATATTAAATTTTCTTCATTTTTTGGAGTTATATAAAATATACCAATTATTTCAACCTTAGTTTTCTCCTCTTTTAACAAAAACTTTATTGTCTTTGGGACTTAAATAAATAGCAGTCTCATCACAATTAAAAATTTGACCTGGCTTTTTCAAAACATCTTGTAGTCTTTTAGATTTAAAATATGCTTGAATTTCTTTAGACTATTTCAAAAAAAAATTCCTTAGTAACACTAGCTCTTGAATAAGTAAGGTTTTGGGACATCCGACGACTCACTTCAGGGTGTCTATTCAGAAAAGACTCGTACCAGCGACGTCCTGGTCTTCCATTTACAAACGGTGTCTAACGTTGTAATTCTTTTATTAAGAATTGAACACTCTCCAATAAATAATCTTTTGTTGGCGGAAATCCTTTACTGGAAATATTAAAAATCCATTGAACCAACAGATTTTCTTCAGCAGCAGTCAGTTGTGTATCAGGGACCATTTTTGCTTCATTGTAATTGTTTCTACTTTTTTATAAATTAATGGTAAAGGTAAAGGTAAAGTCGACGGACGAAGTTCACGAGAAAGATCTTCAACCCGATGGGTAGACGGAATCACAAGCTTGACTGGACTCTCTCTGCACGAGGCCACAGAACTAGCTATAAAAATGGTAGAAGCAAAGTGCCACCAAACCCTTGTGAGGGTAAAAGGACCGAGGAGAGAGATAGTAGCCCATTATGTTAATGACAGCATCTAAGGATTTCTGCAAATCTTTTTGTGAATATTTTGGAATTTTATTCGGTGTCATATTTCTGCAAAAAAAATAATAATAATTGATAAATTAATCACCAATGTTTTAAGATCATTTATAAAAACCAATATGTCAATAACAATTTTTAAAAACTATTAAAAAAAAAAGAAATTAATAAAGTGATTCAAGTCCATTGATAATTATACTTTTCTTAAATATTTAGCACTTCCAAAATGTATTACCTCTAACTAAATCCTAACTGTAAATTACATAGTAACTGACTTATTTTTTGCCCTAATATGCTTATTTTGTTCTCACAATTTAATCGTTATTTAACTGACAATATATTGAAATTTCCAACAAAAACTAGTAGGCCAATAAAAAAATATTTCAATCTTATATATTTTTCTCAAAAACAAGAAATACCTAGTTATTAACTTAATACTCGCTCTATTAATTGACTACTGTAACTATTATCCAAAATCAGAATAAAACATATATTTTTTTAAGGTCAAAGACTGATACAGTTGTCGACTGAAATAATATGTAACATAAAAAATATGTGAACTAATTTCAAGAATTTACCCTTTTATTATAAACGTGGTTTATGTCAAATGCCTTCTTTACGCCGACAATCAAGTCATATTAGCGTTATCTGAAGAGGAGTTGCAGGCGATGGTTAATGTTATGCATGATGCCCTTAAAATCAAAGGGATAAAAATAAATATAAGCAAAGCGTATGTTGTATGTTGTATGTTTCAGTGAGGTGCAGGTTCCAGGTTGTCGGTGCTAACTAGAAGTCGGCAAAAAATGGCGGTTGCTAAGATTGATTTATAAAATAAATAAAAAGGTGCAAGTGAAATATCAGTTTTTTGATTGTTTTTTTTTTGATTTTTTGCAAAAAAAAAAAAAATAAACAAGCCGGCAACCGGTAAACGATAATCGTAAAATTAAAAAGCCAACTATAAATAAAAACACTGTTAAGGGTACGGTGGAATGGCAACTAGTCGACGAAGTTGGTCAAATTTTTTAACATGTCGTCAAGTGTTGAATATTATGGTGATACTGGGGTTCATGTTCAATTACATGTTGAGAGTGAATCTGACTATAGCTATAGTCGATATGATTGTGCAGCCTGTTTCGACGAACCATACGAACGCAACAATAGAAAACAAAGTACCTCTTACAGAGAGCAACAGATTCAATTGGACAGCAGCACAGAAAAACGATATTCTGGTAAGCTTCTTTTGGGGATATATTCTTACAGAAATGCCAGGCGGCCGAATGGCTGAAATCGTAGGTGCCAAAAAAATTTTCGGTGGTGGTATGTTACTAGCTAGCTCAGAGAGCTCTGGTGGGATTCGCTCTGGGAGCAACTTGGCCTTCCATGCCACCCATGGCCGCCAAATGGATTTCGCCTTTAGAAAGATCCAAATTTATGGCTAATTTGATGGCTAGTGCTTTGGGAGCAGCACTTACTTTACCGGTTTGTGGTTACATAATCAGTATATCTGGTTGGGAGAGTGTTTTTTACATAAATGGTGCCGTAGGTATAGTTTGGTCTATACTCTGGTTTGTGCTGGTGTTTGATTCGCCCGCCCAACATCCTAGGATAACGCCAGAAGAAAGAAACGAAATTGAAGCAAAAATTGCCGAAACTGAGGGCGGTTCGAAGGGCTCGAAACCTGCTAAATTCCCATTTATTGGAATAGCGCTGAGCATGCCCGTCTGGGCCATAGTTGTGACTCATGGGTGTTCTGTATTTGGATATTTTACAGTTGTTAATAAATTGCCAACGTACATGAAGGATGTGTTGCATTTTAACATCAAGAAAAACGGATTGCTATCGAGTTTGCCTTACTTAGGTAAATATTTGATGGCAGTAATAGCAAGTTACTTGGCGGATAGAATAAGACAATCTGGAAAAATGTCGACCACCATGACGCGAAAAGTGTTTACGACAGTCGCATGTGCACTTCCTGCTGCTATGATGGTCATCCAAGCGATTTGGGGAAAAACGGCAGCACTATCGGTGACCGTATTTACATGCGCCCTCTTTTTCAATGGAGCCGTAACGGCTGGATATTTGTCCAACGTGCTCGACATCGCCCCCAACTTTTCAGGTACCATATTCGGTATAGCCAATACTACTGTAAGGGGTGACGGCAACAAAGAGATGTCGGCCCAAATGACAACCTCACCTGCACGTAGTGCACCCTGCTAGATAACCAACGAGGCTCTGTCGACCGAGTGATTACCGGTATAAGTAATCCCCTCTGGTCAACCAACAGCTACGGGTGGAGGAGTTGACAAGAGCAAGGGCACTCTATTGTCCTGGGAAAGAGAAATCGTCCCCGAAGGCGGAGGAACTACGAAAGGTAGTCAACGGCATTGGAATCAGGAAGGCAACGGGAAACCACCTGATTATCATTCCCCAGACAATCACATGAATACATGAATACATTCAACACGAAATTTTCCGGAGAAGTAAATAGTTCCCCAATCGGATCTCCGGGGGGAACGGTTTTGAATGTTTCAAGTTTACGAGCAAACTTTAGAAAAGCTATCAAGATAGGAACCTGGAATACACGCAGCCTGTTTGAGGCTGGAAAATTGGCTAATCTGGTTCAAGAGATGGAAAGAACCAAATTGGATATACCGGGTGTGACAGAAACCTGGTGGACTGGAGCAGGAAAACTGAATATGGATTACGGAACATTTTTCTATTCCGGAAATGAAGAACGAAATCACAGAAAAGGTGTCGGAATTGTGATATCAAAGAATCTTGCGAAGTACGTTAGAGAGTTTATACCGTATTCTGACCGTACCGCAATGGTAAAACTCCAAGCGAAGCCAAACAACCTTAACATAATACAGGTATACGCACCAACAACCGATGCAGCAGACGAGGAAATAGAACAATTCTATAGAGAAATCAAAGAACTACTTAAATTGACGAAAAAACATGACGTAAATATAGTAATGGGAGATTTCAACGCCAAAATAGGAAAAGGCAGTTTTGGAGACATAGTGGGGCTTTACGGTCTCGGAACAAGAAACGAGAGGGGCGACCGACTCTTACAATTTTGTCAAGAAGAGGAAATGAGAATAACTAACACATGGTTCAAACTTCATCCCTGTCGCCTCTATACATGGAAATCTCCAGCAGACAGTCCGCAGAATGTAATAAGGAATCAAATAGATTTTGTTCTGATTAATGGAAGATTTAGCACAACTGTTAAAAGAGCCTGCACATACCCTGGAGCGGACGTACCATCAGACCACGTACTCTTGGTGGCCACTGTAAAGATTTCTCTTTCGTGTAGAAACAAATCGGTCACGCCAAAAAGGATAGCATTAGATAAAATAAAAGAAAGGAAAATAAAATCTAAGATCAGCAGCGATATAAATACACAAATGCAACTAATGACGGCAAACATTGGAGAAGATTTACATGGGATATGATTACGAATACGGTAACAGATATCAAAAACCAAATAACAAAAAGCAAAAATGGATGACACAAGACATATTGTTACTAATGGATGAACGGAGAAAACACAGGAACGACCCAGATGACAGCACATATAACAGTATTCACAGGCAAATAAAATCAAAAATAAGAATAGCGAAGAATGAATGACTTAAACAACAATGTAAAGAAATAGAAGAACTACAACTACAGCACGATGATCACAACCTACACAAAAAACTGAAGGAGACTGCAGGAATATATAGAAAAAGGAGACCAACTGTATTAGTTAATCGGGACAATCAGATACAGACGGGCGAACAAAACAAAAGTAACCTTTGGGAAAATTATATAGAGCAGCTCTTCAATGATGAACGTACAATGAGAGAAAATGATGATAACTGCCACCTATCTGGCCCATCTATCACCAAAGAAGAAATTGAAAAAGCAATACATGCATCAAAAAACAACAAGGCACTAGGCCCGGATGAAATTCCCTCAGAAATTCTCAAACTCCTGGCCGCTACCCCGAGCAATGGTTAAGTTCTATCTTTATTCCATTGCCTAAAAAGATTAATGCAAGAAGATGTGAGGATCACAGACTTATCAGTTTAATGAGCCACACTTTAAAAATATTCCTAAAAGTATTACACCAGAGAATATACAGGAAATGTGAGGTGGATATGAGTGACTCGCAGTTTGGATTTAGGAAGGGATTAGGTACGAGAGAGGCGATAGTTGTAACACTAGTGCTGGTCCAAAACTGTTACGACCAGAGAAAAGACGTCTGCCTGTGTTTTCTAGACTATGAAAAAGCCTTCGACTGAGTCCAACATCATAAATTAATGCAACTACTCAGAAAACTTGACATAAATCAAAAAGACATACGATGTATTGAAAACTTGTATTGGCATCAAACTGCACAATTAAAACTAGAGTCTTCTGTTTCCAACCCCGTACAAATAAGAAGACGAGTCCAACAGGGATGCGTGTTATCGCCACTCTTGTTTAACATATATTCGGAAGCCATATTTCGGGAGGCAATGGAAGACAAAGAAAAAGGAATCAAAGTCAATATTGTATGGATTAACAACGTCCGATATGCTGATGACGCTGTCATTATTTGCGACAACATGTACGATCTACAGGAACTAGTCTCTACAGTTGGAGAGCGTAGTAAACAAATGGGATTAAACATCAATACCCAGAAGACTAAATTCATGATCATCTCCAGAACGCCGGAAGCGTTCCAAAATGCCAACCTAACATTTAATGCGAAACCTATTGAAAGAGTAAGCAAATTTAAATACCTGGGCACCTGGCTTTTCGAGGAGTGGGTATCGGACAAAGAAGTAAAATGTAGAATAGAACAAGCTCGACAAGCATTCTTAAAATTGAAGAACATATTCACATGTTCCGACTTCGATCTCAAATTAAGACTAAGATTTGTAAAATGCTATATATGGTCGGTGTTGCTATATGGCGTGGAAGGCTGGACACTTAAAACTAATGACATCAACAGGTTGGAAGCTTTCGAGATGTGGCTGTACCGTCGAATCCTGAAAATACCATGGACGGCGAAAATGACAAATGCCGAAGTCCTCAGAAAAGTCAAAAAAGAACGCGAACTCTTTAAC
Organism: Agelastica alni; assembly: GCA_950111635.1. NCBI lineage: Eukaryota > Metazoa > Arthropoda > Insecta > Coleoptera > Chrysomelidae > Agelastica > Agelastica alni. The sequence goes on along the minus strand of OX467718.1, from coordinate 32,425,391 downwards.
ACAATTAAGAAGAGAAAGACCTAGGACACATCATGCGAAATGAAAATTACCAGTTCCTACAACTGATAATCCAGGGTAAAATCGAAGGCAAGAGAGGAATCGGACGTAAAAAAAAGTCCTGGCTTCGAAACATTAGGCAGTGGACAGGACATACAATCTCTGATACACACGGCCAGAAACAGAGACGTAATGGAAAATGTGATCGCTAACATCCAGTAATGGATCTGCATCAGAAGAAGAAGAAGAAAGCAAAAGTAATGGTATTTCAAAGAGAAGAAAACATAACAAACTGTGAAGTTCTGATTAAGAGAGAAAGGGTGGAAAATGAAAATAAATTTTTGTACACCCGACGACTCACTTCAGGGTGTCTATTCAGAAAAGACTCGTACCAGTCACGTCCTGGTCTTCCATTTACAAACGGTGTCTTACGTTGTAATTCTTTTATTAAGAATTAAACACTGTCCAATAAATAATCTTTTGTTGGCAAAAATCCTTTACTGGAAATACTGAAAATCCATTGAACCAACGGATTTTCTTCAGCAGCAGTCAGTTATGTATTAGGGCCTATTCTTGCTCCATTGGAAGTTTTCCTATTTTTTATGAATTAATGTGGTTTTTGGGACATGGTGCATTAGAGAATAAACCGGAACAAAGTGCGGTATTTCGGACACGTCTCCAGAAGACCGGATGCTTTAGAAAAGCTGGTGGTTTTACAAACTGTGCATCGAAAACGGATATACTTATAATATGTTGTTTTATTGCGAACAAGACCGGGTACAGGGCGAATCTTCATCCCAAAAAGTAGTAAGGTAAACGGAGTAGTAATTGACCGTGCCCCAGTAATTGTCCGATTCTTTCCATATTTATTTTAAATAAGAATATGGATCAAAAATATGCGTTTCTTAAATATTAGTAACCTAATCTAGGATGTTTTCTTTAATGTTACCAAAGATAGTGGGAGTAAACGTGTTTTCGCGCGTAATTTACTCATTTAACGTTTGTACATCGAAGAGTAAACAGTGGTTGGATGAAAGACTGCCATTTTTACTAAAGAAAGTGCTTGTGATAAAAATTTGAAGACATAGGTAAAGATGTAAAGTTGCTGGTTTCTTCTGTTAATGGTAAGTTGAAATTACTTTTTAATATGTCACTGGAATTTTAAAAATAGTTTGTTTTTTAATTTAAACCGATAAAATGAACGGTCAATCACTAGTACAATTTTTTATAGTCTTTTACTAGTAATTGACCACTTGGTTAGTTATTGGCACACAGGACTATCGTAGTAAAACGTTTATAACATACATACATTGGGTCACGCTTTTTTCCCGTAGGGGTAGGCAGAGACCACTTCCTTTCACTTGCTACGGTTCTAACACATCTTTTGCTTCCTCTACTTTCATCAGTGCTCTCATACATGCTCGTCGGTTGTTGGTACCCTTGACCTGGCCTTTCTTCAAAACAATGTTGATCTGATCGAGATATGTTCGTCTAGGTCGACCTCTATCAACTTATCCATTTATACTCGCCTTATAAATTTGTTTCGTCAATCTTTCTTTATTTATCCTTTCTATGTGTCCAAACCATCTAAGCATTGCTTTATCTATCTTTGTAACCACATCTTCTTTTACACCACAGCTTTCTCTTATTTCACTATTCTTTACTTTATCCAACCAAGTCACTTCAGCTATACTTCTCAGACTACTCATCTCCGCAGCATTAATCCTATTTTTATGCTTCTTTTTCCAAACCCGCTTAATGTCACTGTCTTACTTTCCATCTCTCGTAAACTTTGAATAGTAAAAAAATTTATTTTCATTTTCCACCCTTTCTCTCTTAATCAGAACTTCACAGTTTGTCATGTTTTCTTCTCTTTGAAATACCATTACTTTCGCTTTGCTTACATTTATTTTTATCCCTTTGATTTCAAGGGCATCATGCATAACATTAACCATCGCCTGCAACTCCTCTTCAGATAACGCTAATATGACTTGATCGTCGGCGTAAAGAAGGCATTTGACATAAACCACGTTTATAATAAAAGGGTAAATTCTTGAAATTAGTTCACATATTTTTTATGTTACATATTATTTTAGTCGACAACTGTATCAGTCTTTGACCTTAAAAAAATATATGTTTTATTCTGATTTTGGATAATAGTTACAGTAGTCAATTAATAGAGCGAGTATTAAGTTAATAACTAGGTATTTTAAGGTCAAAGACTAGTTAAGAAATTAAATTTGAGTAATACCAAGATTTGAAAGAAGAAGATAACAATTATGTAATGTAAGCACTCTTGTTTTTGAGAAAAATATATAAGATTGAAATATTTTTTTATTAGCCTACTAGTTTTTGTTGGAAATTTCAATATATTGTCAGTTAAATAATGATTAAATTGTGAGAAGAGATTATTGTGAGATTATTAATTTCTTTTTTTTTTAATAGTTTTTAAAAATTGTTATTGACATATTGGTTTTTATAAATGATCTTAAAACATTGGTGATTAATTTATCAATTATTATTATTTTTTTTGCAGAAATATGACACCGAATAAAATTCCAAAATATTCACAAAAAGATTTGCAGAAATCCTTAGATGCTGTCATTAACGGAATGGGCTACTATCTCTCTCCTCGGTCCTTTTACCCTCACAAGGGTTTGGTGGCACTTTGCTTCTACCATTTTTATAGCTAGTTCTGTGGCCTCGTGCAGAGAGAGTCCAGTCAAGCTTGTGATTCCGTCTACCCATCGGGTTGAAGATCTTTCTCGTGAACTTCGTCCGTCGACTTTACCTTGAACCACCAGCTTTTTTAAAGCATCTGGTCTTCTGGAGACGTGCCGAAAATACTGCACTTTGTTCCGATTTATTCTTTAATCCCAAAAACCACATTAATTTATAAAAAAGTAGAAACACTTACAATGAAGCAAAAATGGTCGCTGTTACACAACTGACTGCTGCTGAAGAAAATCTGTTGGTTCAATGGATTTTCAATAATTCCAGTAAAGGATTTCCGCCAACAAAAGATTATTTATTGGACAGTGTTCAATTCTTAATAAAAGAATTACAACGTTAGACACCGTTTGTAAATGGAAGACCAGGACGTCGCTGGTACGAGTCTTTTCTGAATAGACACCCTGAAGTGAGTCGTCGGATGTCTCAAAACCTTACTTATTCAAGAGCTAGTGTTACTAAGGAATTTTTTTTTGAAATAGTCTAAAGAAATTCAAGCATATTTTGAATCTAAAAGACTACAAGATGTTTTGAAAAAGCCAGGTCAAATTTTTAATTGTGATGAGACTGCTATTTATTTAAGTCCCAAAGACAATAAAGTTTTTGTTAAAAGAGGAGAAAATAAGGTTGAAATAATTGGTATATTTTATATAACTCCAAAAAATTAAGAAAATTTAATATTTTTAAATGTAAATTTTGAAAAATACCCAATTGAGAAAGAAAAATCCAAATCATAAACTTAAAAAAATAACTATAATTTTACTAATAATGATGATAAGGAATGTATCACCACTCTTTTTATGTGTTGTGCAGATGGACGCCTTGCACCACCCATGGTGTTACACAATTATAAGAGAACACCCCAAAAAGTAAGTATGCTTAAGACCTGGGGTTTGGGACATACGGAATCTGGATGGATGACAGCCCCAAGTTTCTATGAATATGTTGTAAATGTCTTTTGGCCGTGGCTTTAGGAAATTAAGTAAAAATGCCCGTAGTATTATTCTTAGATGGTCATGCTTTCCACCTGACCCTGAAGTTAAGTGAATTTTGCTACAGCCACGACATTATTTTAGTAGCCCTACTTCCAAAGGCTACACATATTTTGCAACCATTAGATGTTGCATTTTTAGGCCCTTTAAGTTGCATTAAAGTTTATTAGTGAAGAATGGCTAAATTGCGGGAACATTTTGCAACTGTCTTAAATAATGCTCTGTCTAAAATGCCTAATAAGGAAAGAATAATTACAAATGGTTTTTGCACTTGTGGATAGCGTAAATTATGAAAAATTCCTTAAATCTTGTGAAGCTACAGTAATTACTAAAAAACCGGCTTATAATCAGGAAAAGTTTCTGCAAATTTTGCAGTCAATGGAAAAAATAATTCCAACCAAAGTTTAGAAATTCGCTGGTTCAGAAAAAATGTGGCAAGGCAGTAAAAAATATATAAGTTTATATAATTTTTGGAGAAATATTAATATCAAGGCGGGGCTATCTACTGTTCCAGGAAATACAAAAATTGATAGCTCTCTAGCTAGATTCTGCACCAGAAAATTTGATTTCCGAATTTTTGGTTGAAATATCTGACCTTTTCAATCTACAACTTCATTAATATTATATGGTTATAGATCTTTATGAGAGCGAGTTACAACAAATAAATCCCAAGTGATTCAAAACTAACGGAATCGGAGCCAATAGTTATAAATGTCACTTTTGATTCAGGCAATTGTAGTACAGAAAAAATTAGCAATGATAATCATCCCGATCAAATTAACTTTCCACTTTTTCAAATACACCAACAAAATTCGATGCATGTATTGACACTGGTAAAGTAAAAGTGTTACAAGAAATAGTTATCAATGAAGCTAATTCACTAAATATCCAGTTACCTTCATTGGACCATGCACATGTTTAAAAAGTCTTAGAAAAAACCCCGGAGGATTTGTATTCAAGTATTCAGAATCCAAAGATAAGCAACAATGGGTCCATCCCAACTTTTATTAAAAAGTGTCTTTTTTGGAGTCCTGAAACAAAATCTGAAAAAACAGGCACAAAGAAAAAGAATAAAGTACCAACCGTAGCGTCTTCAGAAGAGTGGCAATCATATGACAAAAGAAAACAAAAAAAGAAAAAAAACAAATAGGAAGAAAAAGAGAAAAGGAAGCTTAATAGAGAGAAAGGAAAGAAAAAGAAAGAGGTGGAAAAAATAATATCAAAGACAGAGATAAAAAAAGTGGAAGAAAAAAATGTGAACAACGCAAATATAGACAGTAACAAAAAGTATGTCATTGTTAAATATGAAAAGAGCTTCTACCCTAAAAAAATTCTCGAAGTGGATCATAATATAAAAGATAAAACCATGAAACCAAGTGGCCTTAACTGGAAGTGGCCCGCAGGAGATGATATCTTGTGATACAAAACAAGTCATGTGATTGAGTACACTGAGAAAAATTTATGAAATTTTTTCAACTCCATGCGGAGTTGACAAATTAAAATTTGAGTCTATCGCGTTCTGATTCACACAAGCCTGTCGGAATCAGAATAACTACGCAGCTCCTTTTAAACCAACTGCGCGAGGGAATTGAGTTTAAGTTGGATAGATGAATTTATTTATTGATACTACAGAATTATTAGTACAATAAATAAATCGTCAATAATTGACCTGGAAATTTATACATTTGAATAAATTTGTTTTGAATTTATTTGAAATGTTAAAGGATTTCTTGGAACTTTTTACAGGTCGTTGTGCGAAATATATCATTAATTAAAAAAATGACAATATACTTTAATTTAAAATAAGTAAATGCAATTGCAATAATTCTTATAGTATAATTGACTGATATGGGCTATACTGTTGATAAAAATGAATATAGAAATGAACGTATTTATTATGAGTTCATAGGAAGTTCTTATAAGCTACATTAATTGTGTTAAACAATTGATTATTTTTTTTTTGGATTTTGCTACATAATAACTGCAACCCACTCCGTTGAAACAGTCGTTTATTTAAATAAAAGGGACTTATTTACGTACTTGATTCAGTATTTTTTAAGGTTTACGTTCGTTAAATGAGCAATACACTCATGATACTAGATACAGAAAATAAAACATTTTGTTGTACTTATAAGGCGCCAAGGGTTTTATTGCTGTAAATTCCCGGCGCCTGTTTGGTTGTCTTGTCTGCTTGTTTCCTACCTGTGACACAAGCAATTACAAAATATGCATTCGTCAACCGTATTCCTCAAGTTGTTCCGTGCAACATTAACCATTCTTTTCGAAAAAACTCATTCAGTCTTGTGATGTCTCCCGAAACTCATTGAACTAGTGCTCGATAGTGTTGTGCAAAATAGTGGATATACATTCAATTTTGTGTTTTTTTCATAGACTCATTGAACTAATACAGGATAGTGTCGTGCAATGGCGGATGAAGAAACGCGTGAGATTTTAATAAAGTGGAATTTTGAATATCTAGTTGATACATTTAAAGGTAATGTATAGTTATGAATTTGATAATATATAAAAATAATAAATAACTGAATCAATAATTATTTTTTAGCATCAAAAATAACAATCAATAGATTTAAACTTCTTGATGATGCATCCATCAAACAGCTTATTTCAATAATTGGTGATCAGCTGGAATTCACGTTCAAATGGAATTTTTTTTTTAAAAAAAGATACAATTCATCAAGATTGTTCCACGCCATCAACTTCTTCTGAAACCCCGGCCAGTGAGTGGGAAAGTTTTATCATATCCTAAATATCAAATAAGAAATATATTTGAATAATACACAATAATTTTATTTTAGATATCTGGTGAAAATAGCGACTCACATATTAATGGAAACCGTCCAATAAACAATCGCCCATATGGTCACGAAAGTGAATATAGGAAGAAAATTAAAAACGGTACATCAAATTACGTTCAAACACTCTTACAGAATTCTGGTGCATTCGGCGAAGTTTTAACTGAAGAATACTGACTCAAGGGTGAGTTATCTGATCCTATCCAGTCTACAACTGTGTGACATCATTGTCTCAGACTTAATTACGAGCTGCGACAGGTACGTACATACTTACAATAAATGATAAAAATATTTACAATTGATTTCTATCGAGTAAATCATAATCTAGAAATGATTTACCATGTTTCAGTTATGTATCCAATGATGATTTGTCTGACATAACGGATGAAATCCTTATTTTCCCGAACGAGCAACGGGATACGTATTATATTTCTCCTAAAATATTGCGGAATACCGAAAATAACGTCCATACAAAAAGAAGAGGCAGACTTGGCGATAAATTCGCTAATAAACTACAAAGATACAGATCCATGAGCGGCTGGTCATCCAAACGGAAACAATCAAATGCAGTGAAGAAAAATCCAGTGTAGATATCAGGTAGTAATTTTTTAATCAATTATCAGATTTAATAATTGTAAATAGTTTTTGATTAAAACATAAAATAAATATGTGTGCGAATTAAATTTATTTTCCATTAATTGCAGATGAAATCAAACAACTGTTACATTGGCTAGAACATAACAACACTTTTCCGGAAATAATTAAATATTGGAGAAGAACTTGTCGGGCACGCTACCATCAACTTATTACTACTGATGGTACCGTCTCTGATTATTTTAAAAAATATTCGGCCCTTGCTAATGCTAAGCACGGGCATAAACTCCTCGATATAGATTTTGCAGAATTATATCCTACAGCGGTTTCTAATATTTTTTCGACTTGGGACAGTTTCTTTGATAAACTATCCAAGTCGCAAAAGAAGAAAAAACCAAGCTGCGAATTAGAAAAATAACTATGGGACACACTCGAAAAGGAGGACGTCATTAAATGTAAGATTGAAAAATATTTTTTTTATCAACATATTGATCGATTATATTGTCTAATGGTATATTCTTTATTTATTATTTAATTGATTTTTTTGTTATATACTTATTTTCCATGATATTCATTGAAAGTACCAATTGCATTAATTTTTTTGATTTTATTTCCAGATTCAAAACAATTCATACAAATCTCTTTATTAGCATATTTGCTCCCTCCAAAAGCAGGAGTTGTACGAAAAGGGAATGAGATTTGGAAACCAAGTTGTCCAGAGAGCCAACGTGGTATGGTTGCTTACGTCCAAGTAAGTACAAGATTTTTATATTGATTAATTCAAGTGAAATGTACTAAAATTAAATAACTAATGTATAAACATCTTTATACTTTTCACAGACATCAAATGACATTCTAGCTAGTCACGACCAATTAGTCAACCAAATGCATCAGTATGGATTAAAAGTTCAGCCGTACATCATCGGACAAGGAGCTACTTTGGAAAGTGTGAGCAATTTTTATGTAATAGTTAATAAAGTACGTTACCAGTTCGACTCGCCGTTGAAGGCATTAGATATTTGTTTTAAGATTTTTTTTGCATGTCATGCAGAATACCCCCCGCAATCACGCCTAATTTGGTATTTTTTGCAATTAGCATTATATAAATTCACAACCCCCTACGATACGAAATACCCACATCTTGCCAGAATTCTGCGACACTTTAAGCGACACTTTAAGTGATTCGTTAATGTCACAATATATGTAGTATTATCGATTATTACTTTTTAGCAGAATAAGTTTGCATTTCGATATATTATATTCCTTAGATTGTTGTTAGTATATGACCGTTATGTATAAGATGGACTACCTGTGTCCTTTTTGTCTAAATAGAAGCGTAAATCAAAGTATCCTTTTTGCACATTTAAAACTAAAACATAGTTTACGTTTTAATGAGACAGTAACTTGTCGCCAATTATCATGCATGAAAACATGTACGAATATTTATAATTACAAAAAGCAGATTCGTAGCAAGCATCAATTGATTTTTTCAAAGAATGTTGAAACGTTCCCTCAGATTAAAGAAGTTCATTGTGTAGATTGCAAAGATACAAGCCCATTAGTCGACAATATTTCTCTTAATACAGACTCCGATGATAATGTCAGTAATATCTCGTCCATCAAATTTATTAATATCGATAAAATAAAAAACATTGTCTCTTCGGCCGCTATCTCTTTTATTGCAAAGCTGCACACTAATCCCCATGTACCGAGATCAATCATACAAACAATACTAGTAAATTATTTGAAACGTGCGGATTTGATTTTCTGAAACAGACAATGACTGATGCAAACATTTTCGATACAAGGACAAAAGATGCATTAGACATTATTTCTAAACCTTTTAAGGGTTTAGAAACCGATTATTTGCGACAATGCCACTTCCAAAAATTTGGGTATTTAAACCGATTCCCTTTACCATTCAAGCTGTCCTTCGTAAAAAAATTGTAAAAGATGAGAGCACGCTCGATTTAAAAAATTCCGAAGGTCAATTTATACCTATGAGAAAAATATTAAAATCTTTCCTAGAATTACCAAATGTTTTCAAAGAAATAACATCGTACATGGAAGGAATTGAACAATCTAATCCCAATAAGATCGATAACTTCCTAAAAGCCAATCTATGGCAGAAAATTAAAGTAGAATTCGGAAATAAAACAGTACTTCCATTAACTGTTTATTTTGATGATCTAAAAATAAATAATCCACTTGGTTCGCACACGGGAGTTAATAAAATTGGATTAATATATTTTAAAATAACTTGTTTACCACCGGAATATTCTTCATTATTGGAAAATATTTTTTTAACCTTAATTCATAAATCTATCGATAGAAAAGACATAACAGGTCACATAATAAAAGAAACATTCAACTTGTTAATAAATGAATTAATATTTCTAAAAAATAAAGGAATAGTTATAAACACAGATAATGGTGCTAAAAGAGTTTATTTCGTTTTAGTGGAGATAATTTAGGCCTAAACTGTTTATTCGGTTTACATGAGTCATTTAATTCCAATCATTATTGTAGATTCTGTCAAGAACATAAAGATCAAATGGAAAAACAGTTGAAAGAAAATAAAGCAATGATTAGAACTAAGCAAAATTATGAAGCAGACTTATTAAATTTACAGAATGGTATCAAATAAGGATGCTTTTTTCACGAAATACCAAATTTCCATTTAACAGTTAACCTTTATGGCGATCTCATGCATGACCTTTTTGAAGGAATTTGGTGATATGAACTGCCCTTAATTTTAAGACATATTGTTGATAATAAAAATAACTCACTATCATTAGATATTTTAAATAATAGAATAAAATATTTTAATTTTGGCTCATGTTCTTCGAATAATACATTTCCTAAGTTTACTCAAGCAAATTTAGCGACTGGTTATTATACTTGTACGAGTTCAGAAATGCGGGTATTAGTTACTACCCTCAATCTTATAATCGGCGATATTGTTCCTGAAAGCGATACATATTGGAATCTTTATTTGTCATTAAGAAAAATAACATGTATTTTAACAAACAATGATTGCGACGAAGAATCAATAAAAAAATTAGAGACATTAATCTCTGAACACCATCAATCGTATCGAAATCTTTTCGTCGATCAACATTTATTACCTAAATTTCATTTTTTGATTCACTATCCGCGCATAATTAGAACTATTGGACCAATGTGGCCTGTATCATGTATTCGTTATGAAGGCAAACATAAGGATTTTAAATCATATGCAACAGTATGTAGATCAAGGATTAATGTTTGTTACAGTTTAGCATTGAAAAATCAATTGATGCTTTGTGAGCGATTTGTAGGTAAAAGAGGATTTAGTAGAAGAATTTGTTAAAGTCCTTCAATAATCATAAAATTGGATGATATTAAAGAATATAATTTTGCGTCAACTAATACAGGTGAAAATTAATGCTCCCAAACTAATAAACAGAAGGGGATCATATTATGTCGCTAAAATTTTTTCTTCTCTGCATTGAAACTGCAACTGGTCAAATATGACCAACCAGCAATTTTGTTTAAGGTACTTAAAAACTAATGACCCAAATCTAAGACATCACCCACTCGTGTTTCTTAGCTTTTATCTCACCAATCACTTGTTTGTTGTGATAACTACTTATGCACTCACTTTACAGCACTTTACAGCACTAATTTAAAGGGCTTCTTTTTTTTTAATCGTCTCTGTTGAACCCGGTTGTCCAAAATCTGCAACACTTTAATGTTGAGGTGATTGTGTAGCCTAGTCTCGTACTTCCTGGCATATCTTTTGATTTTCTCAGCTATTGTTGGAATTCCTAGATCCCTGTGTAGATCACAATTTCTAACATACCATGGTGCATACGGGTTTAAATACCTGTGTATAAAACAAAAGTTTATTTTGGATAGAGAGGTGCGATTTTCTCCCAAGTAACCAATACATGTTTCTATATCTGAATTCAAGTTCTCTTCTTTTCACTTTGATGTGTTCTTTCCAGCGCAACTTAGCGTCTAAATTCATTCCGAGATATTTCGATTCAATGAGAGGCTCAAAAAATGAAAAGTAATATAAACAACAAGAAAGGGCTCTGGCAAAGTAGAAAAAAGGAATCATACAAAATTAAATTCAATAAAATAAAAAATAAATGTAGAAAAGCAATAAAACAAGCCACAGCCAGTTTTTTTGATAATATGTTAAGAAACACTGACAATATAAGTAAAACAACCTGGTCAATAATAAATCTTTTTAACAATAAGTCAAAATACTGCCCATAAAATATAGAGTTAACAGCAAATGATTTCTCAGCTTTAATGATAGATGATCTGATTGCGAGCATCACATCAACAAGTGAGGATGGATCACAGGTATTAAAAGTACAAATTGGACATTCTGTATTCCTTAGGCCAAAAGATGATCGAGAAATAATAAAAGTCATAGCTTCCTTGAAGAATTTAAAAAGTATGGACCCATACAATATCAGTTCGATATTATTTAAGAGTATAAGTAGCATAGTAAGCAAATCACTGGCACATCTAGGGGAATTTACGGACTCTCTTAAACTCTGTAGAGCTACTCCGATATTTAAACAAGAAGATCAAAATAACTACAGGTTCATAACAATAACTCCAATTATATCAAAAGTTATAGTAGAAGTAATAAAAAATAGACCTTAATTTTTTTGAGTGAAGAGGACATCTGAATAAAAGACAATATGGGTTCCGATCATTACGATTCACAACACAGGCTTTAACAGATATTGTTCACACTGTTAAAAAAAATAAGAACTTGGGAATATCAACGCGAGTTACGCTGTGCGACTTGTCAAAGGCTTTTGATAGGTCTCGCATGACATATTACTTAAAAAATTAGAAAAATACGGATTTCGAGAACCAGTGTTCAATCTGTTAAAATACTTTTTTAAAAATAGAAGACAATATATTATTTACAACGATGTTAAATTGGATACCAAAAAAATAAGACATGGAGAACCTCAAAGATCTATTTTGGGATCGTTGCTGTTCATTATTTATATTAATGATTTACCCACATATATTAACATAGCTGATACGTTTTTGTATGCAGATGATGCAACGTTTGTAATAAGAAACAAGGATAATAAAAACTTAATGAGATGTCATCACCGACAATGGGCCATAACGGTACATTCCTTCAGGTAGCTGCCGTACAAGGTGATTCTCATATTTACCGCATTTTGTACTTTTCGCACGATAACAAGGAGAGGGCGATGAAACTTTCAGGTATTTTTTTTAAAACTATATTAAATAGAAAAGATCCCTCGTTTTGGAAAAGTTAGTTTTGCTACGGCAATACTGTTTATTAATTTTGCATGCACAATGTAATCCTTCAGCATATTGATTATTATTTAATTTTTTTAAAAATTCCCGTTTAATACTGTCAGTTTTATTATAAAAATAAGACCTTTTATAGCAAAATAGTTTCGGACTAATTTAAACATGTGACAGGGATGAAAAAATATATTAATTGATTTCGATGCATTAGGAATACTAAAATGGGGTTTAAAATTTTTTGATTCGTGGTAATCAAAATTAGCTCCTAAAAAGAGAAGTTTTCTTGTTGCCAGTTAATAAGTTCATAAAATATTACGCAATAGGGGCTTTAAAACCACCATTAATATTAACTAACATAAATACTAGAGCTTTGGTTGCTTTTTCAAATTTACCATATTTTACAAATTCATTTAATTGACCACCTAAATCCACTAAGCCTTTCCACTCATGAGTTTTTTTAAAATAAAATGTCCATTTTTTATACTTATTTCATCAAAATTCATATTAAAAATAAGTTTTTTTATTCGTTTTAATTCTTCATCGACTATTTTTGAAATCTGACCAACTACTTTTTCACATACTCTAGGATTATAGTTTTCACTCGAGTTCCAGCGGTTTAATGTCTTAACACACGGTAAACATTTGCAAAAAGAACGTGTTACCATCTTATTTGCTGGAGAATAGAAATGCAAGGATCTAGCAAAAAAATTTAAATTGGATGAGAAGGGCTATGTGGATGTCTTGTTCTTTATTCTAAAAATTAATTCCTTTAAATGTTTAAGAAGTAATAGCAGAAAAGTTATCTTTTCTTTTTATATACTCTGTACACACCATCTTTGAAACAAAATTTTTTGTTCTCAAATTTTTAATTGTAAAAGGATAAGATCTGAAAAAATATAACAAAATTCAGTAAATTGACATTTACAGGAACTCAGTTAATATTATTTAGATATAAAAAGTATGCATTAAATTAAAAACCTTTTTCGATTGTTGATTTCAATATTAATATTACTGTCTATAGATTGACTTATGATATCATTCTTGTTAGTTGATTCAGCAACTGTAATAGTATCGTCTACTGGTACTTTTGGATTTTTTATTATATTAGGAACTGCATTTGATAATAATCGTAAAGTCCTGTATTCATCAGTTTGATGACACGACTCATCTGTGAAGTGGTCGTAGTGACCAAATTCATGTGTTTGTAGTAATCACATGAATTTGGTGAAATAAAAGTTTTCCGAATAGCAATCATCGATTTCTGTTTTAACATATTGTTACGAATTTATTGAGTCCGTCTCTGTCATTCTTCCCAATGGCGCCGACCAAATCTAGGGTGAATATGAGCATAGAAGACAATGAATAATTTAAAATATTACTGGACCCTTCTCGTGGTTATTCGTATAGGTACAAAAAGGGACAGCGGGCGGAAAGAGTCAGTATTAGTTTTAAAAGTGTTTATAAATCAAGAAATGTAAATAGTTATAAAAAGTTGTAAAAGTTGTATATTTAAGTGAATATCTAAGTGATTTATAAAAGTAAAATTTATTGTATTGGATTAAACATTTTTTTGTTACTGTATCAAGAGTTTTAAATCGCCGAACCCACAGACGAAATAAAAGTTGTAACAATATCATCCTTAGGAAATCTACAGAAAAAGAATTAGTTTTAACTTACCATAAAAAGTAATAATAGGATGAAGTTTTAAGAATTGATTCAATATAATTTTAAATATTTAAAATAAAAAAAAAATATTTTTTACTTATGAGAACTTCGACTATCATCATACGAAATAGGTTCTTTTTTACAAATTACACATATTTTTGGCATTTTTTTTGTAATTAATTAAATAATATAGTAGTCTTGATTAGTCAAAAAAAAATATATTTTTTAAAAAATAGAGAAAATTACAAAAGAAATTAAAACATTACGTTTATTTATTTCCACTCATCCAATATACAACACTGTCACATCTGAAAAAACTGTGCATGCTATAAATAAAAAAGGATATAAATGGTACAGTTATTTTCTATCTCTTTGTATCTGGACATCACATTTTTAATTGGCTTGCCTACTGACACAGTAACGTATATTGTGGGAGTGTCGTTAATAAATTATAATTTTTTACATTTGCTCTCGAGCAAAAGTAAAGGTGTACACTCGAATTATATTCAAAGCATGGTTGCTTCGGTCAGTACAATTGTACTAGTTTTAGTAGAATCATGAACATTCTAGTAGCCTTTCATAATTCTAGTAAATTTGTTAAAAATTTCGTGACGTTATTTAGCAATTACCACAAAACAATTATTGGTCAGGTAGTCACTGTAATCTGTCATCAAGTCTGTCAAAAACTCCCTACTATACCGACTTGTAAATACAAATTATGACCAATTTTGAATTTTCCCGCGCACGTCATGTTTCGTTTTTTGTATTTTCAGGTTTGCTATAAGGCTGGATGGGACCAAAACAACAGTAACGGAAACAAGTTCCATGAAACCGAGTACTACTAGTACCAGTACCAATAATTGTCCCATAACTCCCATATCAAAATCAAATATATTTGATAGCACTTCCAAACATAGTGAAATATTTTAAACAAGTCGTTCAAACGTTTCATCTGTGATGTCGTATGTTGTGTAGGATGATCCTCTCGAAGAAAGTACAGAGTTTGAGTTAGATACTTTTAATATTAAAGCAAACTTTAAGAATATGGTAGAGAACAATCCAGCACCATTAAAAAAGAGGGTATAATTCTGGAATAAGGCTGCCATTTCAAAGGTCATTAAAACACACTATAAGATTAATATACTGATAGAAATTTTTGAGCGGACACGTTTCAAAAATACTTTCTTTTTAAAAAAAATGTGTGTGGTAAATTTACTAGGGTGGACACTTTAAATTTCTCCTACTTTTTTGCAACACAATTTACACATTATAATTCACCTATTTCAATTTTTTTTTGCAATTATTTAACGAAATAAACGTCAATAATTCGGAAGAAATTATTTATTTGATCGACATAAACAATCAACTTGTTTGGCAAATAACAGCCTTTTAAACTCGTATTTGCAATTGCAACGTTGCCAGAGTACGCGTATATCTTTTTTTAGGAATGATGGATTCGTCTGTTAATTGATAATGAACATAAAAAAAATAAGACTAATCTAACACAAACAGTACCTTTTTTAACCAATTGAATCATTTGTTTATGTGAAGCAGTAAAAGTAAAAAAATTGGGCTCAAATTCACTTTAGAGAAAGTGACCAAAGATGGCGCCACTAGTGTCAAGCTGAGTTAAATGGGACCACTTTCACCTTCCGGAAAAGCCCACTTCAAAGGTTATCAAATTTTTATTTTCAATGCTAAGTCTATGGGAAATTTTTTTACATTTAAAATCATTGCTCTACTTATACCACTCCACCCTTTTCATTAAAATAGACTCGCCCAATCCTCATTGGTCCAAATTAATCATGTTGTAGAAGCAGCGAGCGAAGCTGAGTCAGTTGTGTGCTAGCATTTATTGTGATCAGTGAACGTCAATTTTTCCAGTGTTTTTCTCCGATAGAGTTTTTTATTTGTATTTTGTTCATCATCAAAAGTAGTTGTGTTATATTTTTATGTGTTTTTTTACAATGAATCGGTCCAACCGTGTTTTGGAACACCTGTCGTCTGCCCATGGAGGCGAATGGCTTGGCTTGGGCACGAGAGCAGGGACTGCTGCCCGAGTCGGCACCGCAAGCCGATGACATGGTATCCTCATCACGGTGTCGGCAAGCTCCATTGCACCAAGTCCGGTTGTGCCGAAATAGTGACCGTGACGAAGGACACTTGGTTTAAACACGCTCACATGAGTCCATTCCAAGTGGCCTGGATTATGTATGATTTTGCCCACGACGGGCCTCACGAGATGGTGCGCAATAAGTGCGTAGATTTGGACGTGCCGGAAGGCCAACACACGAAACTTGGGTCTGAGACGCTTGGTAAGTTGTTATTATCTGTTTGAAAAGTATTCATTCGTTTGTCAAGGTATTACTACTGCCGAAAGATGATTATCAACGATATGCTGCTGCGTATGATTAAACACGGCAGTAAAGAGATACGGTTGTTCGTCGTCGAAAAACGAGACGCGGCAACGCTCATCCCGTTGATCAAGGCGAACGTTGCCCAAGGTACCACCATCCGTGCGGACAGCTGGCAGGCATACAACCAATTGGAAAATTTTGGCTACACCTACCGCACGGTGAATAATTCAGATCCCGAGCATCGTTTTGTTGGTAAGTTGAATTTATTCAAGAGAAACATTCTCACATTTACTTACATAGCCCCAAATGTAACGCAATATAACACAGCGAGTTGTGTCCACCTGGCGTCCGGCTAAAAATTGGTTCCGTGGTCGTCATGTTCCTTCTGTCGCCTTCGCTGACTACCTTTGTGAGTATTTCTGAGAGGTGCTCCCTGTGCCCAATATACTTGTATATAAGTGGCTAATCAGGTAAGCAAACTATCTTTACTTCATCAATAAAACTTTTTATTCAATAAAAAAAAATGTTCATATTACTTCGGGTTTCTACATAATACAGTTAAGCTCCACGCGCAATAGGTTAGGTTAGTTAGGTAAAAGGAGGCTCAGTCGGAGGGTCTGCCTGGATGGGAGGCAGGAACTGGGAATGCACAAAATCTCGTAAAGATAGACTCACTGGGGAGTTGTTTTACGACCCACCTGACGGCGTCCCAATGGCTCATAGGGTGTCCTCATGGAACGTGGGGGTTGCTTCTCGAAACCAAGGTTTTGCTTCGGGGCGAAGAGCAAAGTCTGCGGAACGTGGGTAACTGCTAAATAAATTGACTTGTCAATGAATAGGCGGCCGCGGATCATGTGGATAAAGAAGTTAATCTCGATAAAAAATCCCCATTGCTAAGATGTTAGATACCGTGTTAATAGCATGGAAGGCACGAAAAGTAAAGTGCCGATAACGGTTTCTGCGGAATATCTGGCGACATTCTGCAATATTTTTTCGCTTAAGCCAGGTATGGGTCCACTGCCTGACTGGACTTAAATTTCAACTCTTTTCGTGGGATTTAGTATGGAACAAAATTTAAAAAACAAGAAGTAAGTTGGTAACGAGGGGAAGGAAATAAGAGACGTAGGACTGAAAGAGGATATTACCGTCAGGACCTCGCAGACAAATGGTAGAAAAAGAACGAAAGGACGGTCAAACGATTACGGAAACGAAGCCGTTTTACTGGGCGTAACGAGGAAGTAAGGGGCAGAACTAACTTCCGGCCAACAAGTACAGTAACCAGAGAGGACATGAAAAGCATTAAAATACAGGACCGGAAAAAACTAATGAATAAAATCAAAAATATTGATGAACTAATAAAGGATATGTCGCAGCTGACTAAGACTAATATTAATACAAAAGTGGAAATAAAACGAAAGGCGAAGGAGTTGAGAAGACACGCGGACCAGATTAATACAGCTGTCAAAAGAATTAAAAGCGAAGAATGGCTGAAGAAAAGTACGGTCAGTACCCGGTTGGATGGGGTGGACAATAAGAATACCTGGGAGTTCGGAACCCAAACCGAGACATGGCACGAGAAAAAAATTAAAGTAACAGCCTTAGAGGAAATCAAAGAATATGAGAAGAACAAAAAGATTGACTCCTTAGTATGGGATGACTCATTATTTGCAAAAACGGAGGTAAAAGTTGGAAATTCTCATAAAGCAAATGATAACGCAGTTAAAGGGGTCTTTGTCAAACCAAAGGATCCAGAGATGATGGTGAGCATTCAAAGACTCTACAGGGACAAATACCCAGAACTCAAGGATGTAAGTAAGGAAATAAACGTAGTGGAGCACACCACAAAGATTCGTGGACAGGCAGAGTGTGTAACAAGAAAAGTAGTCAATATCAAGCATGACGGGACTGAGGAGGAAATGTGGCGTAGCCTAAAATCCCTAAAAGCGGAGACTAGAAAGGACTCAAGTGTCTGCATCCATCACATCAACGCAATGTCAGTTGAGGAGCTGAGAACGATGACTGAGGTAATTTCTCAAAAATCCCTAACAGAGTTAGGGATCTACACTTATGATACCGTCATAGTATATACAGGGACATTTTAAAAAAAGATGTAGAAAATGACCTAAAGTTCATAAAAAAATGGTTTAATCATAGACTGCTCTATAATTTTAATAAAACATTCGTTGTGCCTTTCAACCCAACCAAGATTTGAATCAATCACAATCAAGGGTAACCAAAAATTAGCATCGGCAACGTAAATTTAATATCTCGGGGTAATTATAGACAAACACCTTCGATGGAACCTACATGTCAATTAAATATTGAGGAAAATTCGTTTGGTCCTATATAAAATTAACCAGCTTAAGAACATTTTGAATGCTAAGCAATTAAAAATAATTAATCATTTCCTAGTAAAAAGTTTTCTTTCTTTAGTAATTCTAGCATGGGTAGATTATTTGGAAGTCATTTAGTTCCGCTTAAAATTATGCAATGCATGTATTAAAATGTATATTATTAAAGAAAATTAGATATTCAAGCGATCGTCTATACCAAGATTGCCAAATATTTGATATCTGGCAATTGTATTTTAAAAACTGCAACCTCAGACAACACAAAAACAAAGACCAATTATAAATACGTACCCATTATTATAGAACCAACAATATGTTGGACCACAAGCTTATAAATCCATTAGTCAAAGATCTCATCAGTACCCAAGTCCAAGACTATGATATAATAGATTACCTTCTAATACCCAGAATAGTTCGACGGCAGCTATATTTAAAAAAAAATTATGCGCGGACGGCCCGCACTGCGACTATTAAAAGGGGAAGGGATTATAGAAAGGAAATGATCGTGGACACGCTTTTTAAAAGGGTTGCAGGTCAAAGTTCTCTGGAAAAACTGATTTTGGAAGCTTATTCCATTCCGTAGCAGCCCTGTAAAAGAAGGATTCTTGATGAAGATTGGTCCTAGTAGTGTCAATCTTGAGAGTAAATGGGTGAGACTGATCAGCGTGCCGAGTTTTTCGGCCGAATGTGGCAAATGGTGGTACAAGAGTTTTTATTTCTCTGGAGCATCTGCCATGGAAATATCTGTAGAGCAATGACTGGTCTGCAACTCTTCTTCTATGTTCTAGAGGGTGGAGGGTATCTGTGAGAGTTGAGCTGTTTATCAAGCGAATGGTTCTTTTCTGAATGGAATCTAGAAGACGAAGAGAATGCCTTGGTGCTGAACCCCAAATGTGCGAGCAATACTCCAATAGAGGTCGGATTTGAGCCTTGTACGTCGTCAAAAGTTGATTAGGAGTAAACAACTTTCTGGCTTTCCACAGAAAACCTAGCCTCTGGCTTGCCGACTTTGCGATGTTAGCAACATGGTCATGTCAAGACATATTATTGGACACCGTGACTCCCAAAATCAAGATGAAGGGGCTTGGTTCAAGGGTATTTTCGGACATTGTAATGGGATGATTTAAGGAATTCACTTTCTTGGAAAACGTGGCACTTTGTATTTTTTGGGCGTTGAACTGAACAAGATTGTTGGTTCCCCACTCGACGATTGCTTTAAGACCTTTATTGATGGAATCAACCTGTTCCTGCCTGAGTCTATTTGTATCATTCACCGAAAGTGATCGAAAGTTGAGACAAGTGTGCTACCGTCTGCGAAACTGTAAATGGGGTTCGTAGTAGTTTTCAAGAGGTCGTTGATGTGTAAAAGAAATAAAGTGGGGGACAGGATGGAACCCTGAGGGATCCCGGCATTGGTTTTAAACGCATCAGAAGAAATACCGTCAACTGCCACATGTAAGGAGCGATCTTGCATGAAGCTCAAGAGCCATTGGCGCAGTTTGGTTGGGAGACCGTAAGCAGATAATTTACTTAACAGTGCCTGGTGCCAAACGCGGTCAATGGCTTTAGATATATCCAAGGCTATTGCACGGGATTCACCAAACTTTTCAATAGTGTTTGTCCAGAGCTGAGTGACATAAGCCAGCAAATCTCCAGTAAACCGAAGTTGTCGAAATCCATATTGTCTGTCATGGATTATCTTAAATTTCTCCAGATATTTGATGAGTTCTGTGTTAATCGCTTTTTCCATAACTTTGGATATGACTGAAAGCAATGCAATAGGGCGATAATTTGCAGGAATAGTCTTCTTTCCTTTTTTCGGAATCGGTTGGACTTTAGCGTTTTTCCACATGGACGGAAATACTCCTTTGCTGTATGATAACTTGAAGAGTCTACAGAGAACTGGGGTGAGCTCTTAAGCACAGGTCTTTAGGACAATTGTCGGAATTCCATCTGGTCCTACTGCCTTATTAGAGTCAAGATTTCGTAGGATTTTCCTGATAGTGCGATGGCGGATAGCGACCTCAGACATTGATGCGTTTATTCTAGGTATCGTTGGGGATTGTTTTCCATTGGTATCTAGAGTTGAGTTATAGTTGAACATTTCGGCCAGCAGATTTGCTTTTTTTTGGAAGATACGGCTGTCGTGCCGTCGGACCTCTCGAGTGGTGGTAAAGAAGAAGTTGTGAAATTCTTATTTATGGCTTTAGCCAATGACCAGAAGGTCTTTGATCCAGGAGGGGCATTGACAAGCTTGTTGCATATTCTCGTGTCGTAGGATTCTTTGGCAAGATCGATCGTTCTTTTGCAGGTGTTCCTCGCGTGGACAAAGGCTTCTCGGTTGGCAATTGTCGGGACTTTGCACCAGAGTCGATGTGCTTGATTTTTATCACGCACCGCACGGTTGCATTCTTGATTGAACCAGGGTTTGGGGTTGAAGAATTATTTACATTCGGAATATTCCAAGGGAATATATACATCAATTGTTTGCTTAGTAAAAAAATATCATTTAACCACTTGCTATAGTAAACATTGTTATTTTAACTTATATTTTATATATGTGCTTGCAGTAAGCATTCCTGATATATTTAATAATTTTTAAGTATAAACTTTTATACTGTATTTTTATATTTCTCGTAACAAGTGGTAACTCACTTAACGAGAATGATGATTCTCGTTTCAGAAAACTTATTTTTAAAAACAAAAATAATTTTATTTTTCCAAATTAAAGTTTTATTTATACGTATTACAATTCCAAGAGTAAATATCAAACTGAAAAACTGGATAAAAGGATAAAGCACAATTAACATAAAGTTGCTGAGTCCGTGAAATGGAATTCCATGAATTTGTTGAGATATCAGCGGTTCTCAGGATATAACGATTAACATAAAGTTGCTGAGTCCGTGAAATGGAATTCCATGAATTTGTTGAGATATCAGCGGTTCTCAGGATATAACGATTAACATAAAGTTGCTGAGTCCGTGAAATGGAATTCCATGAATTTGTTGAGATATCAGCGGTTCTCAGGATATAACGATTAACATAAAGTTGCTGAGTCCGTGAAATGGAATTCCATGAATTTGTTGAGATATCAGCGGTTCTCAGGATATAACGATTAACATAAAGTTGCTGAGTCCGTGAAATGGAATTCCATGAATTTGTTGAGATATCAGCGGTTCTCAGGATATAACGATTAACATAAAGTTGCTGAGTCCGTGAAATGGAATTCCATGAATTTGTTGAGATATCAGCGGTTCTCAGGATATAACGATTAACATAAAGTTGCTGAGTCCGTGAAATGGAATTCCATGAATTTGTTGAGATATCAGCGGTTCTCAGGATATAACGCGAGTAAAGATACCTTACTGTATTATATTCTATGATTGTACAAATAATATCAAATCTCGACAGTGATACAAATTAATCTCGATTTTAACCATTATTTTGTTTTAGATTGTGTGGAAAATATTTTACCAGATTGTAAAATTGTAAGCTATTTTGTTTTTTTTTCCAGACAATTTTATTTGTCCTTTTTTATATATTATATATAACTTTTTTTTATTTATGATATTTTATTATTAATTCCCGCACACAGGCACTATTCTGTCTTAGCGGATGTATGAATGTTTATTGATTTACATTATATATTTTTAAACTTTTGTATTTATATAATGTATTTTTGGTAGTTAAATAAACATTATTATTAAACAATGTTTTAGGTTAATTTTAAGAATGTTTATTAGTTATATTATTTCGGAACCTTTTAACATATTATTTTTAAAGGACCATTCATAATTGCCCACCACAGCGATGTATTCCCACCTTATTGTGGTGCTGTGGTTTGCGCGTGTCAGTGATCCTGAGAGCTATGCCGGCGGGAGCTTCGGCTCCTGGCAGGGTTACCCAAGCCGGACAGGTCGAGGGGGAGGCACCAGACGAAGAGGAACACCTGGTCCTTCAGGTTGGGGGGTTGAGCGTGGGGCTAACTACCCCACCCCGGAAAAAAAAACACCAGTTCAGAAATCTCAAAAAGCCAAACTCGGACAGGATCTACGTAGACGACTTGGAACGAATAAGTATTTGAGAATAGGGACATGGAATTTACGTACCCTTTATAGGGATGGTGTCTTGAAGAACTTGATAGAAGTATTTACCTCCTATGGTATGGATCTGATGGCAGTTCAGGAAATGAGATGGATTGGAAACGATATACTAGAGAGGAGGAGTTATAGCCTTTATTACAGTTGTCATAACTCACAACATCAGTTTGGCACGGGTTTCGTTGTGTCCAAGAAGATAAGAGAGAGAGTATTGGACTTTGTGCCAGTGAATGAACGTATATGCAAGCTAAGGTTGAGGGGAAAACTACAGAATATTAGCATAATCTGTGCTCATGCACCGACGGAAGAGAAACCTGAAGTTGAAAAGGACTTTTTCTATGATTCATTGGAAAATGTATTCTCCAGATGTCCATCAAATGACATTAAATTAGTCATTGGAGATTTTAATGCTAAGGTTGGTAAAGACCGTAATTTAAAAGAGATTATTGGAAACCATAGCCTTCATAGCGACTTCAACGATAATGGAACAAGATTAGCAGATTTTGCTTCGGCTACTGATCTAGTTATAGGTGGAACTATCTTTCCACATAAAAATGTACACAAGTTCACATGGAGGTCACCGGATGGTTTGACATTGAATCAGATAGACTATATTTTGATTGACAAAAGACACCGAAGTAGTCTAATAGATGTTCGCAGTTATAGGGGTGCAAATATAGACTCTGACCATTTTTTAGTGATGTCTAAAGTAAGAGCAAAGATTAGCAGGGTGTTTACAAAAAACAGGCACCAGGAGGTTGAAAGATTGGATTGCAATGATCTAAAAAAGCCTGAAATCATCGAAAAATATAAGAATTGCCTAAAAGAAGGCTTTACTAACAGGGATTATGCTCAGGCTAAAGAGCATCATTGGAAGGATGTTGCTACTGTCATCAACAATGCTGCAAATAAAGCTATACCAGAACTTAAGCAAAGTAAAAGAGAAAATGGTTAGTATGACGCAGAATGTGAGGAAATGTCTAAGAGAAAAAATCAAGCATACAAAATAATGATTGACAGACACTCTACTCGAAATTCAGTGGAAAAATATAGGGAGTTGAGAAAAAAAGAGAAGAAGATGCATAGAAGGAAGAAAAGAATTTACATGGAAGAGAAATACAGGGAAATCGAGAATTTGAAGACCCAAAGAGAAGCACGTAAATTTTACCAATTGGTGAATGGCATTAGAAAGGATTTTAATTCTCGAACAATGACTCTCAGAAAGAAAAATGGTGAACTAACATGCAACAACACAAAAACAATGAATAGATGGAGGGAACATTTTAAAGAAGTGCTGTTTGGCAGCGATGACCCATCTAAAGAAACTGATGTTGAAGTAACTGATTCTTATTTACAAATGCAAGATACTAATGTACCTAAATTGGGTGAATTGGAGTATACTCTTAGAAAATTGAATAGAAATAGAGCTCCTGGCCCAGATGGCATTAAGGCTGAACTTTTTAGTGTAAATGCACCGGAATTGAACAATGAGCTTTTAAAGATCATTGGCGATGTGTGGAACCAAGAACGGATGCCCATTGAATTGGAAGAGGGTTCGATTGTCACCATCCACAAAAAAGGAGACAAGTTGGACTGTCTCACTTATCGTGGAATTACACTTTTGAATGTGGCTTTTAAGATCTTTTCAAACATTCTGTTTCGTAGACTTCTTCCCTATGTTTCAAAAATTATAGGTAAATACCAATGTGGTTTTTTGGAGGGAAAATCTACAGTTGACCAGATACACTCGCTTAGACAAATGCTTGAAAAAACAAGGGAGTATGGAATTGATACTTACCATCTGTTTGTCGACTTCAAGTCGGCTTATGATTGTATTAACAGAACTAGGCTGTTTGAAGCGATGTATGAATTCGGAATACCTGACAAACTTATAAATCTTGTCAAAATGACATTACGAAGTGTTAAATGTAGAGTTAAGGTCATGTCTGACGTATCAGAAGCTTTCTATACAGAGAGAGGTCTCAGACAAGGAGACTCCCTGTCTTGCATACTATTCAATATTGCGCTTAAAAAAGTGATAAGAGATAAGAGAATTAATACTAGAGGAACCATTCTACATAGATCTATTCAACTTCTGGCCTATGCAGATGACATTGATATAGTTGGACGAACAAAACAGGATGTGATTGAGACTTTTAGCGCCCTAGAAAATGCTGCTCAAGATATGGGCCTTGCAGTTAATGAAGTAAAAACAAAATTTATGGTAGCAAGCTCTAAAATGTATAATGTGCAGTCACTCAGTATTAGAAGCTAAACGTTTGAAGGAGTCGCACAGTTTAAATACTTGGGCACGCTTGTTACCAGCAAAAATGATCTTAAAATTGAAGTTAGGAACAGACTCTTGATGGCAAATAGATGTTACTTTGGTCTAAAGAACCAACTTAAATCAAAATTCCTCTTAATTAGTACCAAAGTAAACTTATAAAAAACCCTAATCAGACCAATAATCCATTATGGTAGCGAGACTTGGGCAATAAATAAGACAGAAGAAAATAGACTACTCATTTTTGAAAGGAAGATACTTCGATCAATTTTTGTAGCAGTCAAAGAAGATAACACTTGGAGAAGTCTTTATAACCACGAAGTATATAACAAGTACAAAGAACCTGACATACTGAAAATTATCAAATCCTACAGGATTAGATGGCTGGGACATGTTTTTCGACGAGAAGATTCCGACCCTGCTAAAAAATTGACATTTTCAAAGATAAGGGGTACAATTATCTCAGATAGAGGGAAATTATCTCAGCCATCAATAGGTTTTCTTAGTTATTCGCTTACTAATATATAATAATCGTATTTACTAAAAAAACTTTTTTGATATTTATTGCGTAAGGCTATAATTTACCCAGTGGTATATTTTTCTTACTACTGAAATTTAAGAGTAATGCATTTATAAATATTTTGTTTTAAAAAAAATACACTGCTAAAACTAACTTGAATCTCTAATCTAAGACTCTAAAAAACTAGGAAGATTTAATTTTTAGAGTTCTGTTTAAAAGCTTTATTAAGCTAGCCGTGGAAAGTCAGCAAAATATTAAAATAAGACAAGAATTTGTTGCTAATTAGCTGCCAAAAAATTTATGTTGTTGCTTAAACCGATGTCTAAAAACCGAAATTACTGAGCGTATAAAAGTTGGGAATTTGCATGAAAAAGATGTAAGCATTTTCATAGATAAAATTTACAAACAAATAAAAAGAGCCAATAATTTTTAGGTTCAGTAGTAATAACTAGAAAAAATACGAGAAAAAACAAATTACAGCTCTTGTAATGTACTTAATTATTGAAGTACACTTTTTGGACTCGTTGAAGAAAATAACTTTAATCGTAACATTTAATTTCACTTAACTAACCCTACTACTCTCTAAATCGAAGAATTACCAGAGTATTTTAAGAAATTATTAAAAATGATGTGCCATATAAACTATTTTTTAAGCAGATGTATAAATTTATCGGTACATCCCATGTTATTAAAGTTAACATTTTACCTAAGGGGATGCTGCAAGTATTGAGCTAAAAGCAATTGCGCGGAAAAAATAATTGTTAGTTTAGACCAGAAACGGATAAATTTAATAAAAACCGCAGAATATTATCTTTACAATATCGAAGTGATCGGTTAAAGTTTAACGTATAACAAAATGGGAAATATTTGGTAAGAACAACAATTCAAAAATGGGAAATTTTTTGTTAAATGAAAAAAAATTTACGATTTGTTGAGCGCCGGGATGGGGGCTGGAATATATAGTCGTCAGAACCTCTCTGGGCGAATACGATACAGTTTTTTAAGCGGAAACAGTAGCAATCATAAAATGTACATAGACGGCGCTCTCCATAGGGGGGACCGGCAGGTGCATTAAAATATGCTCGGACAGCAAAACGGCAACTAAAGCCTAGCGGCTCCGACTATTAGTATACGATTGACTGAGTTGTGGACAAAGCCTAAAGGCATTGTCAAAAAGTAACAGGGTCACTCTTTTCTGAGTTCCTGGTCACTCGGGAATCAAAGGCAATAAGAGGGCTGATAAGTTAGCAAAAGCGGGATCACAAAGATTTATTACCTTCTGTATAGACAGAGGAGCAATCGGGGCTGGCTCAGAAAACGGAACTTAATGTACTGGAAAACAGAAACCAGAGAAAAGTGCAGACCGACAAGGGCACTTATAGGAAAATCTCCCTGTGATGGCCTAGCCAGAAGCATAACGTCGCTGAGTAGGAAGTATACCAGACTAGCAGTACATGGTCATGGTACCCTTTATTAGATATCACATACACAACCTGAGGCTTACCGATAGCCTTACTTGTTGATTATGTGAAGAGAAGGAAACAAGCCTTTATATAATTGACCAATGCCCGACGTACGACGGACTGAGGCTAAATGTGCTGTGCTCAGCTTTACTTGGGCCCGAGCAATTAAGGCAATTATTGATTAACGACCTGCTCCTTTTTTGGAGGAAGACGGGTGTAGCGGATCGCTAATGGCTGTCACGGGGAGACACAATGGACATTGTTGAGTTGCCATTGGCTGGTTTCGGAAGAAACCACCCCCCAATTTATTATTATTTATTGTTTTTTTTAGTGGCATTTGTTGGTAAATGTTAACGAAATATTGAATTTGTATAAAGATATAAATTATGTTAAAATTCATTAAGTTTTAAAATATAAAATGTAAATAAGACAAAATGTTTTTCTTTTAAAAAATATTTGGGTTTAAAAACCCGAATCAATAATAGAATTGTAAGTGATTTTTATTTTGTACCTAATTTATCCCAAAATGTGTAAAATAATGTTAGAAAAAACGTTGCCTCAGTTAATAATTTTTTTTGCTCAGGTTTGCACCAAAAAAAATATTTTAGTGAGTGGTATTGCAAAAATGCTAATAAAAACAAAATAATTTAAATATTTTCTTACTCATTAACCTTATAGTCCCGTGTGTCAACTGTGGCACATACCCTAAAATATTATGTAGATTCTTAGATCCGCATACTTTAAAAATTTTATCCACAAAGCAATCAATGTTACGCCTTTGAAACCTCTTTACGGTATTTTTTGTTAATTAAATAACGTTTTTAGATTATAACCTAGAATTTATAGGGGTGTGCGAATTGGGTTTACATTAAAATATTTATATATATATATATATATATATATATATATATATATATATATATATATATATATATATATATATATATATATATATATATATATCTATATATGTATACATAGAAATGTAAACACCACTGCCAGTAAATGAAGACAAACAGCATAGTCAGCACTAAGAAGTTATAAAGTTATAAATTTATGTTCTTTCTTTTCCTGTTATTTTATTCTGTAACTTGTATAATTAACATTGTAAAAATTAATTTTGATAAAAGTTCCAAATTTTGAATTATTTTGAAAAATAAAGTTTTATTTGAGACAGTTAAAGTGCAATCTACATTTCTGGCGCTGCGAACAGGATTTTCGTAGAGAAACACCCCGTTTCCTGGTCAACTTTTGTTGTTTAACGAAAATTCAACGAATCTGGGAGAAGAAAGAACACTGGTAGCACAAGAAGAAATCATCAATGATCTTCCTTTTGTAAGTACATTATTCCTTTCTTTCCTTTATGAGCAATTTTACCGATATTTTTCAAGAAAACTTATTTTTATTGTTTGAAAACCTTAGTTTAGATTCATCCGATATTTTAGATACAACTAATAGGTCTCGATCTTCTCAAAATTCAATTGTTAAATCTCGAAACGATAGAGGTTCTAAAATGCCGATGACAAATAGTGATATTTCTAGCTTTTGTGCTACTTTACCTGAATTTTCTACCGGAGATAATCTCTCCACATTTATAAAATATGTAGATAATTTATTGAATTTCTTGCAATCACAAGAATTAACTTTACCACAACAATTTATTTTAAACAAAAAAATATTGTATCTCGTATTAAGGGTGAACCTAGAGATTTTTTAAATTATTCAAATAAAACGATTTGGCAAGATGTACGACCGGCTTTATTAGGTAAAAACTGCGACAGACGGTCCAAAGATATTTTAGTAACTCAATTATCAACAACAGTTCAAAAACATAATGAAAATTTCGACGGATACCATCAACGAATTTCAACAAATTTAAATGATTTACTTCAACACATAACATTAAATAATAACGAGGCAACTATTAAGATTAAGACTTGTTATTTTAAAAATATTGCGTTAAAAACATTTTGTGCCGGTATAAACGAACCATACTGTGAATATTTGTCACATTTTCAAATTAAATCACTTGAAGAAGCTTTACAAAAATGCATCAAGTATGACAATCGTAAGAGCCAACAGCAATACATGCAGTTCTTAAAAAATCAACAAAATAAAAAGTCTTTTATAGCTAAACCAAAACAAAATCCTTTAAATCAAATGAATTCTAATCCAAATAATTTCTCACAACGTAATTCACCATTTTCTCATAATAGTTCACAAAATAATCCTCAAACAAACACGGTTTCTCAAGGAAATCACTTTCAACGAAATAATTTTACAAATAATAATCAAAATTTTAATCGTCAAAATTTCTCAAGAAATCCGCAAAATCAAATTAATAATTCAACTCCAATGAGTGGTATACAGACTATCACAACAAAAAATGAACCCATGAGTATTTCCACTAGACGTACTCACCATTTTAATTTAGAAACTTACGAAGACCCTGAAAACATTACGGATAATTTTGAATGTAATGAAGAAATTGAAAACTTTCAGGATTTTAGCGACAGCCCTGTAGAGGAATCACCGCCACCTCTATAGATATAAATAATATTCGGAATTACCCTCGATTACCGTATTTTATAATGCTTTAAACAAATTTAAAAGTTTTAATTGATACAGGTGGTTCAAATACAATAATTTCAACCTGAAGATTCAACGTATTTTAATCCGAATCATAAATACAAAAAACCATTTAGCCTCACAACTATGAAAATTACGCAAAAATACTCTTCAAATATTAATACACCTTTATTCAGTGAATACGGCATAAACGAATCTATCGATGCTAGGATCGCAGATTGGAGTAAAAATTTTTACTTGGAAATTTTGATTTAAAACGTTTTAATGCTTTATTAGATTATGAAACCAAAACGTTGACCTTAAAATCCTTTAATACTAAAATTAAAAGTTAAATTTCAGCACGGCGAAATAGTACTTCCAGAAATAAAAGTAAATAACATAACAATACCAGAGAATACCGTAGAATTAGATCCGATTCACGTTGATAAATTAGATAATTATGAAATTTCTAACGGACCAACAAACTTTGACGCTTTCATTATAAGAACTCAGCATTTAAATAACGAGGAAAAACAAAAAATTCTTAAACTTTGTAAAAAATATAAAGATATTTTTTATGACGAAAAATCAGATTTAACTTTTACCTCAACTACAAAACACGAAATTAGGACGCGAAACGAAAACCCTATTTATGTTAAAGGTTTTAGACATCCTAGAGGTATAATACACAAAATTACAAAACAAATTAATACACTTTTAGATTGATTATCGTAAATTGAACGAAAACACGATTGAGGACAAATATCCCCTACCAAAAATTGGACAATCTCGGTAAAGCAACTTACTTTACCACCCTCGACCTTGCTCAGGATTTTCATCAAATCGAGCTTCATCCTAACTCTATCGAAAAAAGTGCCTTTTCTGTGTCATATGGAAAATTCGAGTTTTTAAGAATGCCTTTTGGGTTGAAGAACGTTCGAAAAACTGATGGACAACATTCTCAGACCTTTTCTTTACAAATTCTGTTTCGTCTATATGGACGATGTTATTATATTTTCAAAATCCTTGCATGAACATCTTGTCCATATCTCCACTCTATTTGGAACGTTCAGAAAAGCAAATCTAAAAGTAAAATTAGATAAATCAAAGTTCCTTACAAAAAAAGTATCTTTTCTTGGCCATGTAATTTCTTCTGAAGGAGTCAGACCAAATCCGTGTAAAATTCATGCAATCCAAAAATTTTCCCTTCCAAAAACCGTAAAGGAAATTAAATCCTTCTTCGGAATTATTGGATATTATCGTAGATTCATCCCAAGTTTCGCAAAAATTAAATCTCCATTTTCTAGATGCACCCGTAAAGGAGCAGTACTTGACCCAAATAACGCATTTTATTTAGAATGTTTCGAAAAGTGTAAACAACTATTAACTAATGCCCCAGTCCTACAATACCCTGACTTCTCAAAAACTTTTGTTTTAACCACGGATGCTTGTAATGTAGCAATTGGCTCCGTATTATCGCAAGATAATCACCCAATAGCTTACTATTCTCGAACCCTAAATTCCGAACAGAATTATTCCAACACGGAAAAAGAATTGTTAGCAATTATAGATTCTTGTAAACATTTTTGGCCTTATTTATATTCTCAACATTTTATAATCAAAACTAATCACAATCGCCTCGTGTGGATTTACAAAATTAAGGACCTACTTCTAGATTAGCCCGCTGGAGACTTAAACTCGAAGATTATAACTTCAAAGTCAAATACCGTAAAGGCTCGGAGAATTTTGTAGTCGATTGCCTTTCACGAGTGCAAATAAATGCCCTAGAAAGTAGTTACGTAGACGTTAGTAGTAGTTCACTCTGTGCCGAACCACCAAGCCCCACTGATTTTGACATAGATGAATTTCTAGAAGAATTTAATAATAACCAACCCTCTAGTAACACACAACACACCGCAATAGAAAACCCTATTACAGGAATAGAAATTTCTGAAGATCCTATTAATCTGTCGACTAACCAAATTTTATTTATACCTAAATCTTCAAATTATGACTTAACCTGTAAAAATATTCAATAAACATAGATACACGGTCAACATCACTGGCGACTGGGCATCTGAAATAACCGACACTTTCAAAAATATATTAAGATCTAATAAAAAATTTGCAATTAAAATTTCACACGAATTCATACAATTTATTTGTAATTATTTTAGAGAAAATATAAATTCAACCGTAAAAGTAATCTTTTGCAATGAAATTTTACAAGACGTAGAAGATTCACAAAAACAAATAAAATGTATAAAAAAATACCATTCCGAAAACCATAACGGCATAATAAAAAGTTATAAATATCTAAGACATCAGTTTTATTGGCCTTAGATGCAAACAACTATTTTAAATGTTATTAATCAATGCGAAATTTGTTTGAAAAATAAATATGAACGACACCCTTACAAACCCCCACAATTAGGACCTCTCTTAGGACAAAAACCATTCGAAATTTTACATATTGATTTATTCCACTGTAATAAGAACCTTTATTTAACAATTGTTGATTCGTTTTCCAAATATATTCAATGTTACAAATTATCCGATAAAACGTCTATTTCAATTTTAAGCAAACTAAGACATTATTTTTCACACCATAATTATCCGAAAAAAATCGTTTGCGATAATGGTACCGAATTTAATTCCGCGTTAATTAAAGAATTTCTAAAAATACATAAAATCAAAATTCATTTTACAACAGTAAACAACTCATCTTCAAATTCTCCTGTAGAAAGGTTCCACTCCACTCTTACTGAAAAACTTGGAACGCTACGCGCCCAAAATCCAAATATTCCAATAGACGATATTTTTACACATGCTGTATTGATTTATGACCAATCAATTCACAGTGCTACAAATTTTTGGCCATTTTCAATTCTTTATGGACCATACGCTGAACAAATACATGAAGCATACAATCAAAAACATAAAGAAGAACTTCAACCATTTATAACAGAACTATATAATAAACAAAAAGAAAAAAGACAACAAATTTAAGAAAAACAAAACGAGAATGTCGAACCTATACCAGACATAGACCTTACAAAGACCTTGTACGTATCAAAGAAAAAACATCGTCCTAAATTGCAAGCTCCCTATACTACAGTACACCCCACAAAACAACAAAAAACAAAAATAACTGGTAAAACTGACAAACAAAACGAAACTAGTACTCATTTGAAATATGTAAAACGAATACGAAAAATCACTGACAAAAATACTCAAGACGAAACTTCTTTACATGACGATTCTATGCCTAGTACATCAGGTACCTGTACTGAAAATCCAAGAGATCCCGAATAATGGCTACTACGCCAAAGAAATCGAAAAATCAAGAGAAATCTCCCATTATCACCGACACATTTTACACATAGAAAATTAGAAAACATCTTAGATATAAGTCCAGACAATTATTTTTAGGTCCCAATAAAAAAATGGACCACTTTCTCTTTTATATTCCCAATATAACCATTTACATGACCAAATAAAGGATTATTTAAATAAAATAACTAGAAAACAAAAGAAAGGACTTTTTAATCTTCTTGGCACGACTATAAAGTACATAACAGGGAACCCAGACGACAATGATTTACAATTATTAAAGACCCATATAACAGCTATAGAATCAAAACAAAATGACGTTATAAAAAAATTCAATAATCAAATTTCTTTCGAACACACGTTAGATACGAGATTCAATAAATTATTAAAAAAAATAAATAATAATAATAATTTGCTTGTATCTGCAATCGATAAATTATCTGCTGACTTTGACGGATATATTGCTCTACCTAACGAAATTTTAAATCTTTAGCGTTCTCTTATCTCACTATTCTTTACTTTATCCAACCGAGTCACTTCGGCTATACTTCTCAGACTACTCATCTCCGCAGCATTAATCCTACTTATATATATATATATATATATATATATATATATATATATATATATATATATATATATATATATATATATATATATATATATATATATATATATTATAAAAGGTTTTTAGACAAAGATAAATAGAGACATGAAATATTAACTGTTTAATATCAAGTCTATGTATTAATTTAATATAATAGCTGTAAATTTTATGTATTTCTGTAAGAATAATATTAATTTGGGTGATTTAATAATTTTATATCATTAGAAAACTTGCTTGTCAAAAGGTAATATTGTAGAAAATATATTTTCTTTAATTTGACCTCTACAGAGACCAAAATAATCCAGGTGGTCTCCTTTATCTGAAAATAGCAATATCGGTTAATTTTAAGAAAAACAAATTTTGAAAGAAATTAATAATTATGAAATACCCTGTATAGTGCCAGTTTTCCTAAGAAGAATACCAATGTAAAGAATCTTCTAAAACTTTGGTAATTTATAGAGAATTGTAATTGCCAACCCAGAATTAACAATATTTATTTTACAAAATATATAAAGATTATAAGATAGTTTATCGGGTAATCATAATAATTTGATTTCTATTTAATTTAAACTTATAATGTAAAATACAGAAGTGTTAAATCTTACCTTATTAAAAAGATTTTGTAATTTGAACTTAATTACAACTTAATTACCAAAAATCCAATGATTTAACATGTTTTCATAATTTGAAGTCATAGCCTTCTGAGATTTTACGATTCATAAAAATATGTTAACATCACAGAGATCGGGGTCAGTCCAGGTATTCCATGGCCCAAATGGTGTAATTCTTGTGTGTTTTCTTAACAAAAAGGACGGCCATTATTTTGCTAAAAAAATTAATTAATTTATGAAGTACATCATCTTGAAGGTAACATAACTGTTATTCACATGTTTGGATACAGTTATTAAGTATTTTTATTGTATTTGAATAGTTTAATTTTAAAAGAACTTTTTTATGATAAACAAACCTCTCCAGAAAGGAGACGGCCATGTTTAAGAAAATTTCTAAGAAGAGCAGTTATAGTTAAAATTAATAAAATGTTTTTAAAACAACAGTGTTAGTGAGCAGACTTAACATTGATATGAAGATATGGAGTAATTTGACTAAGGTAACATTTTTTTAACTTATGTGAGAAAGAATTGCTGCTTCTCAAGACTCATCTAGTTATCGTTGAATGACACTTACACATAAATTACGGATCGTTAATATTGACATATTTGACACAAGACAAATATTCAAGCGTTGCCATATCTCGTGATACACAAGATATATGCCAAATTTTTTTAATTTTCGTAAAAATTTTGTAGTAAAAACTTTTAATAAAATTCATCTGTTTGAAAAACGTATTAATTAAAAATAAAAAGGAATGTAATTTAAAAAAAACATATTTAATTAAGTTTGAATTGTAATTTGTAAATTTAAATAGTGTGAAAGTGTAAGCGTGGTTGCATAATTTAGTTTATTCATCTGTATACCTTTTAATCCTTTTCCATGATTATTTTATTTTGTTAAAATTTTAATGTTAAGAACAAAGTTGATCATTTCATGTCAATAGTCCTTATTAAATTGAACCGACACTGGGAATAAAGGGATCTCGGCTCTGGATAGTAATAACAGTAATAATAATAGTTTTAATAATAAATTTTTTTTTTTGTTTTTCTTATATGAAAAAACAAATGGCGCTCAAGGTACGTTAACGTTTATTTATATCGGTACAACTTTTAGAATCGATATAGAAACATTCTGGTATTCTATATTGATGTTGTGTTCGATATAAAATATTTCGTTACAATATATATATATATATATATATATATATATATATATATATATATATATATATATATATATATATATATATATATATATATATATATATATATATATATATATATATATATATATATATATATATATATATATATTTATATATATATATATATATATATATATATATATATATATATATATATATATATATATATATATATATATATAAAAGTTGTGGAGGTAAGACGACTGTCTAAGTTGGAAAAGAATCCTTTTTAAATTCGGGTATGCAGTCAACATGGGTATGAAAAAAATTGTACTCTTTTTTTTATTCAAGCTTTCGAGTCATTTATTGTCTCTTCATCAGGAACTCTACAATGAATTAAATTGAACATTATAATATTTGAAAAACAAAATCGGCGTATGTGTACTTACAAAAGTGAGGTTAAACATCCCTTTCACTTGAAGCAATTTATAAAATACCATGTCACAACAAACAACACTCTTGGTAACGTCATGTATAGTTAAAACTTTGATCAACATTGATCAAGATTACTTAAATATAAGTGTATAAACATTTTAAAACTCCAAATGGGCTCTTATGGAGGACATGTTGGATTCAAGAGGCAGTGGTGACCAACTGACCAATAAAAAAATGGATGATTATTGAAGTATATGAAGTTGACAATTGACACGTATGAAATATAGATCTAAGACCTGTTGCCAACATACAATGCAATGAAAAACAATATCACCAAAACATTACAAGGTACCAACTTATGTTAATTGAAAGATTTTTGGTAAGTCTCATAAGGAGACTGCCAGAGAAAATATGAGTTTATTTAAATATAAACAATTACAACAATAATAACAAAATTTGACAAATTGCAAAATTCAGTACCCACCATTACAGGGGACTCAATTATGTTAATGTATTGAATTGTGGTCTGTCTCATATGGAGAACGACTGAGTAAATAATAAATAATAGTTTTAAATAAAGTTTTTTTAACATTTCTAATATCGCTTTTATGCGAGGTAATTCTGTCTTTCAATTTCCTTTTGGTTTGGCCAATGTACTTCTTTTCACATTAAGAACAGGGGATACAATACACCAAGTTCGAATTGTCTAATAGAGGATCTTTGTCTTTTAACTTTGAAAAAATCTTGTTCAATACTATTTGGTTTTTATACGCTATTTTGATGTTGGGAATCTTGGAAAATAATTTGTTGAATTTATAGTTTAAAGATTCTATATGTGGTAAGGTAAGATAGAACGTTGGTTCCAAAATGTTATTATTAGAATTAATTATATTATTATTATTGTTATTATTTGGATGATCAATATCGATGGAAGACCTACTGAAAATCAGTTTATAAACAAGGTTCCGTGGATATCCACTATTAATGAAAAGTTGCAAAAGTTTTTTTAAATTGATTGTTCTTAGTGAAGTGTGACTTGTTTTGATTACTCTATCTTTCATGCACAAGACCAGATTTATCTTTTGTCTGTGTCGATGATATGATTGGTAATGTAAGAATCTTCCTGAAGCACCAGGTTTTGTATACCAGCTGGTGATTAGAGTATTGTCTGCCCTTCTGATTACTTTTGTATCTAAGAAGGGGACACTCTGTTCTATGTTTTCTTCTTCGATGGTAAATTGCAGTTTTTCATGATAAGAGTTGAAAACAAGTAACAATTCTTGTAATTTGTCCTGAGGGGCACTTAATATGATGTCATCTACATATTTCTTTAAAAATGGGATCTCAAATTGAATCTTGTTTAAACAGTCATCAATGAGATCATCCATTACATATTGAGCGATTATAGAGAAAACTGGGCTGCCCATTGGCATACCTAGACATTGTTTATAAATTTTAATTTCAAAACTAAAGACTGTTGTATCAAACAGGAAATCGATCAATTTTAAGAATAACACTTCGGAAACATTGCAATGTGAGGAAATATCATTCCAGTGTCTGGAGACACTATCTTTTGCCACTTCTACTGTAATGTTATTGAACAAGGATACTACATCAAGACTAATAATCTTAAAATCAAAAGGAAGTTGAAACTCATTTATGAAAGAGCAATATTCGAAGGAGTCTTTGACAAAATAATTATTATTAGAATTGTATGACAGTGTGAGTATGTTAGTAACAAATTGTGCTACTCCTCTATTAGGACTGTTAATGCCTGAAATGATGGGTCTGAGTTGAAGTGTTGGTTTATGAATTTTTGGTAAACCATAGAACTTGTTAATCGTTCCATTATAAACTCTAAAAGAAGGGGCTTCTTCTTTAGAAATCATATTCTTTTTTTCTAGCTTTGTGATCAATTTGTTCGCTTTTTGTTGAATGGTACTAGAAGGGTTTCCATTTATTGATTGATAGTAAGTAGTATCATTAAGAATGTTAGTAGACAGTGAAGAATACTGTTCTTGTGTTAGGATTGTCGTCACTTTCATTTTATCTGATTGAATGATTTTTAACTGTGGATTATTTTTAAGAAAATGTTTGCATTTAATGTAAGTATTGTACAATGAATTGTTACCGGAATCATTGGTGTGCACAAAATTAGTAATGATATTGGTCGTTTGAGTTAAAAAAATATTTCTTTCATTCTTAGGAACAAATTGTGAAATCGAGTCTACATCTGCTAAAAAGGTCTCACAATTAGGTTTACCTTCTCTGATATGGGTTTCTTCAATTTAAATATTTCAGAATGCCTACAAAAGGAATAAAAAGTACTTACTGGATGAGTTGGCTTTAAAAGCTATAAAGAATGGAATGCCGGTTAATACAGCCAGCAGGAAATTTAATATCTCGAAAACAACATTGCATTCTAAATTTCATGAAAAATATTCCATCAATTGTTGGAGCACCAACAATTTAGACAGGAGAAGAAGAGGGCACATTGGTTGAGTGGATTATCAATGACAGTCTAGTTGGTTTTCCTGCAGACAGAGTTCAATTGTTGGACAGTGTATGTATGTTATTACTGAAGAAAAAAAAAGAAAAGCCGTTTAAAGACAATTATCCTGGAAGACATTGGTTTAAAAGTTTTCTTCGCCGACATCCGTAAATCACAAAGAGGATGATTCAAAACCTCGTCCATTCTAGAGCAATATAAACTGAAGTACAATTTAAAAACTGGTTCCAGGGAGTAAAACAACATCTCCAAGAAAATAACTTGACCGAAATGTCAACTTTGTCCAAAAGGAAAAAGGTACTAGCAATGAAGGGGTGCAAAACAGTATATAACCATACTGCCAATGATGAAAAGAAGTGTATAACGACACTAATTACAGTTATGACACACTAACTACTTTTTCGTTATAATTATTATATTATATTACAGGAAACACAGCAGTAAATTTACCTCCTCTAATGTTCATGTTTTCCTATGAACGCATTCCCCAAAGCATAGTAGCACTTGATGTCTGATAAATACGTTTTCAATATATTTCATCCCTGGCTTATTAAAAACAATATACCATTACCTGTTATATTTTATGTTGATGGGTAAAAATCACACTTAACGATGCATCTTGGCGATTTCTGTTCTGATAATGGTATAATTTTAATAAGCCTATTCCCAAATGCGACCCATATGTTCCAACCGATGGACGTAGGTGTTTTTCATCTATTAAAAATGGCTGGAAAAATTCAGTTGCAAGATTCAGTGTAGAAAATAATAAGCAAAAGATTAGGAAAACAAATTTTGCACTACTACTGACGACTACAATCAAAGAAGTTGTCAATGTGAAAATATACAAAATGCTTTTAGGACATGCGGTTTATTTCCATTCAATGAGTATGCAATGGATTATTTTAAGTTAGTTTCTGGTAATGTAAAAATTTATAATAATATGATGAGTGGCGTTGATTTTGTCGAGGGTCTAATTGTCTAACATAAGACACTACGTCGATCTAAAAAGTGCTATTTACGTTTTTTTTTACTTCATTGACATGCCACTCATGAATGCCTGGAAAAAAACCAAAATTGACATGAAAAATGCTGTTCAAGTAAACATAAAATTCTTGATTTATTAGGATTTCAAACTGAAGTCACAGAGGCATTGTGTTTATTAAATAAGCCCAGAAAAAGTTAAAGACCTTATACTTCTGAAGACCGAGAATTTGTACAAAAAAAAGGTCCCACAAAACCAATTTTACAATTTAATGTCAAAAATGGTGGAATAGGACATTGGGTAGTAGAAAAAGAAGTGCGACGAAGGTGTAGACTGCCAAAATGTATGCAAAAAACATCGTTTTATTGGGTGAAATTTCAAGTCCACTTATGTTTGAAAAGAAAAAGACTGCATTGTTTCATGATGCTACTAATTAAAATACTAATTTAATTTATACTTGTAACACGACGCCCTTTCCCGCAATGCCTTTGTACTTCAGTGCAAACGTGTTCTTTTCTAGACTAGCAACCGTTTCTCCCCTCCTGGAAGGGCCACGTTCTATGAACACTTGTTGCAATGCCTCCGTAGTGACGGCATCGCCCAGCTGTTGTTTTTTTCCCTTTATACACTTGTTCAGTACAGTTTAACACTTTTCAATAAACTCGATTAATATTTGTTTTGTTTGTTTAATGCACACTGGGGTCTAGAAAACCCACGTGCACTTTGGATTCTACCTTGTGCGCAGTGTTTCGATTGTGACTTTGGGCCAGTGCCATGTTAATTCAGTTAACAGTTGTATACGAGTGAGGCAGGACGCAAAACATTCTATCGCTTATAGGTAAGTGGTAAAATTAGATATTAGCTGCTTCTGGGTTACTGAGACCCCAGTATGCAGGATTAAGTTACATATTTTCTATTAGAAATTTTATTTTCTATTATTTTGTAGGAAGATGTGAAGGCCTAAAAGGAACGATAATCGTCCGCTAACAGATGAGGAATTGCAGGAGATTGTAGATAATCTTGGGAGCAGTCCAGATCATGAAAATGGATATGAAATTGGAGAATTGTCGGATAGCGAAAACGATTATGAGATGGAGGAGGATAAGAAATATGATGAACAAAGTGCTTGTGAAATTGAACAGGGTGATGAAAATGAACAGAACAGTGACAATGAAAATAAAGAACACGGTGAAAAAGAAAGTGAACAAGCTGGTTAGAATAACAGTAAACAGGCTAGTGGAAAAAACAATGCGAGAATAAACAAAGCAATAAGCAAGAAAGGCCTTCAAGAGCGACGAGAAAAAAAAGCGTCCTAAGAGGTAAAAATAACCACCTGTTTTCATCTGTAGTTTCTCAAAGGAGAGGTCGTTTGAAAGCTGACAACATTGTTTTACATTTGCCCGGCGCTAAAGGTGATGCTAGAAAAGTAAAAACCCCTTTAGAAGTTTGGAATTTAATTATCAGTGAAGATATAATTGAAACAATTACTCAGCTTTAACAAAACCACAAATGTTATTGGGGTAAGAGCTTTCATTGGTCTTCTCTATATAGCGGGAGCTTTCATTGGTCTTCTCTATATAGCGGGAGCTTTGCGTGTCTTAAATTGCAGCACAGAAGAATTGTGGTCGCTTGCTTTTGGGAATGGAATTTTCCGGACAACCATGTCCCAGCAAAGATTTTGGTTTTTAGCTACTAACTTACGCTTTGATAACAAGGCTGAAAGACATATATGGGATGTATATATAAGCAACTGCAAGGCATACTACACACCCCATGAATATTGCACAATAGACGAGCAACTGATGAGTTTTCGTGGCCGTTGTAGCTTCCGCATCTATATGGCCAGCAAACCCAAAAAATACGGCTTGAAAATACTAATGCTAAATGATGTTAAGACCTATTACATGTTGAATGTTATTCCTCATGTGGGCAAAAAGAAACTGCGAAAAGAATAAAAGTGTGCCAACCTATTATGTTAGAAAATTGTTCGAACCAATACACAATACTAATCGCAACCTAACTTTCGATAATTGGTTCACTTCGATTCCATTGAGTAATCTTCTATCTGAGCAATATAAGCTAACAATGGTAGGAATCTTGCGAAAAACACAGTGTTTAGAATTTACAGTTTCATCAATAGGTTATTTAATATGTAATATGGGGTTTATTTTAAATGAAACAAAATGTATTTTAATAATATATAATTTAAATTGTTGTAAGGGTGTCCTTTACTCAAATGTTACAATTCGTGTGCAATTTACAATTATATTAAATTTATTGGTAAATAAATTTTAAAACATTTGCAGTTTATTCTTTATTTTTAAACCAATCATTTTCATAATTAGGTTGAGAAATAAGTCCAGTGAGCTTTGAAGAATTACCAGAATAAAAAAAAATTAAAAATGATGTGCCATATAAACTATTTTTCAAGCAGATGTATAACTTTACCGGTACATCCCATGTTATTAAAATAAATGTTGTACCTACGGGATGCTGCAAGTATCGAGCTACAAGCAATTGCGCGGAAAAAAAATTTGGAACAAAATAATTGTTATTTTGGACCAGAAACGGATAAATTAAATAAACACCACAGAATATTATCTTTAAAATATCGACGTGATCTGTTAAACAGATCACAAATAGGAAATAATTGGTAAGAACAGCAATCCAAAAATGGGCAATTATTATTTTAAATAAAATTGCAACATAACAATTTTTTGAGTGTTCCAGATAAGGAAAAACTTACATTTTGTTATCGTTTTTTTTGTTGTTGCATTTAGATGTTAACAAAATATTAAACTTGTATAAAGATATTATAAATAAAGTTAAAGTTAATTAAGTTTTGAAATAAAAATGTAAAAAATAATACAAAATGTTTTTGGGTCAAAAAAATATTTGGGTATAAAAACCAAATAAATAATAAAGTTGCAATTGATTTTTATTTTCATGTTTCTTATTTTGTACCTTATTTATCCCAAAATGTGTAAAAAAAATGTTAGACAACACATTGCCTAAATTAATAACTTTTTTTTATTAAGGTTTGCACCAAAAAAAAGTATTAATAAGTGGTACTTATTGCAAAAATGCTTATGAAAACGAAATAATTCAAATTTTCTTACTCATTAATAAATGAAGATTTGCTGACAATTATTCAAAATTAATGGCGATATTAGGTTAGGTATACAAGGTAAATCACTACCAATGGAACGGAGGATTATATCGAAACTAAAAAACTAATAAAATGTTTGTCACTTTGGTTGTTTGTATATTAATAATGGCTACATTTTAGAATTATTTTGAAATATACAAGATGTTCCAAAAAGCGTGGCGT
This sequence comes from Agelastica alni, assembly GCA_950111635.1. Taxonomy (NCBI): domain Eukaryota; kingdom Metazoa; phylum Arthropoda; class Insecta; order Coleoptera; family Chrysomelidae; genus Agelastica; species Agelastica alni. Next base: position 32,382,703 of record OX467718.1, on the reverse strand, counting down.
TTAAAGTTAATATTTTTTCTGATTGCTCACAAAAAATAAAAAAAGTCATTGTTCTGGCAAATTGTAACAAATTTACATTCAAACTTAAATAGTTAGGAATTAGTTAAATGTATTCCATGGTTAAGTATTAAACATTCCTTTACAAAGTGTTCAGTTTCTTTATTAGATCATTTAATATGTAATATGGGGCTTATATTATAAATAAAACACCATGTATTTTAATAATAATGCAAGAAACAATGCCGAGTTTCACAACTGGACGTCGCGTCGTCGAGCGGCCAGCTAAATAACTATTTTCTTATCAACCATTTGATAGATGATAAAAACGAGGAGTCATATTCGAGACATCGAAATTACTGCGTGCATTATACCTATACTCATCTATTTCTTTTAATGTTCAAAAAATAAAGTTTTGTTTCATTTTTTTGCATTAATCATCAGACTAAATTGAACTTTAAAATATATTTTTAAGGCATAAATTTTAGTAGGACTTCTTCCGACAATTATTATAACCTATATTTCTTTTTAGAAACATGCCGAAAGTTTCTTGAGATTCTTCTTATGCTAAACATTATTCTGAAGAAGATATTGAAAAATCCATTTGAGCAGTAAAAAATAAGGTATCGAAAAAAAACCGCTAAACTGTATGGTGACCTGCAAACAAATATCTTTAGACTAAGTAATAAATTTGTAAAACGATCTATGGTACGAGTCTAATCTTAACGGAAGAGAAGGAAAACACCCTTGTATGCTGGATTATCTCTTGTCAAAAAAAGGGATTGCCACGACGTTTTGAGGATGTGGCACCAAGAAACAATCCTTTTGCCAACAATACTCTAGGGATTGGATGGTATAATTCATTTTTAAAAAGACGTCCTGTTTTGTGCGAGAGAACTTTAGAAGGAGTTACACCGGCTAGTTCGAACGTCAGTAAAAAATACATTAAAGGGTGGTTTTCTTTAATTAAAAAATATTTGATTAATAAAAAACTTAAAGGACTTAAAGGACCCAACAAGACTTAATAACGGGGATGAAACTAACTTTTAGTTATGTTCAAAGGGTAAAAGAGTTCTGGCTGCAAAAGGATCGAAAAATTTATATGAGGTTGACGTTGGTAAAGCGAAATCAACGTTAACCGTTATTTTTACTTTTGGAGCTAAGGGTTCTTTAACTTCTTTAATGATTTTTTATCTAAATAAGAGAAGAACAATCAAAATCGGAAAAGGTATTCCTGAAAACTGGGGTTTTGGTCTGAACGACAATGGTTGGATGAAGTCCGAGTTGTTCTACAATTACATTTCTGAAACACTCTATTCAGCGTTGAAAGAAAAAATTTTACTTTTCCTATTATTTTATTTGTGGACGGTCACAGTACTCATCTTATCTTTGAAGTAAGCAAGCTGTGTACAAAGCTAAAAATTATTCTCATTGCGCTGAATCCCAACGCGACTAGGATTCTACAACCAGCCGATGGGTCTGCTTTTAAGCCATTAAAAGAGGGCTGGAAAATAAGTGTCATTAAATAGAGAAGAGCAAATCCATCAGAACCTTTAACGAAAGAAAGATTCGCTCCGATTTAGAAAGATGTAATTCAACATTCGTTAAATTCCGGAACTATTTAAAATGGTTTTAATGCTACTGATTTTATATCCATGGGATTGCAACTCCATTGATTTTACTAAGTGTTTAGGACGAGAATTAAATGTCAAAAAAGTTAAAAAAGCAAAAGTTACGAAAATTAATACTGAAACTACAATAAATTTTGATCAGCTCTCGAAAATCCTGGGAGAAAACATAAAAGAAAAATTAGATAATAGTTTTAACACAACGAATGATTCTACTATTTACTTTGAAAAACTAGAAGAAATTTGGCAATTTTTTACCCAGAATCATGACGATGTTTCGGTTGTGTTGCCAACCACTAATATTGAGGGGCCATCAAATGAAATTTCAGGGAATTTGGTGGAGAATCTTGCCGAATCAGAAACTTTAGAGACAAACTAACGATCGGATATGGAGTTTATTATACTTAACGAAGTTGATCATCCTGTGTTCATAGAAATAAGTAATGAAACAATATGTGGTAATCAGGAAATTCCTAATGTACCTGAAGAAGTTGAGGATGATAAATAAAACCCATTATTAGGTGATTATTACTTGAACGAGAACTTGACACTACAAACGCTAACAATTCTAAAGCTCTAAAAGAATCTGAAACTAATATTGCTAATGAAGTTTCTATTAGTAATGTACTGATTCTTCCTCCCACACCTGAAAGAAAAGGCACACGAAAAAAAGAGAACGGCCATAATTTGTCATATCCTCACAAAATTTTAAGAACTGGTGTATTCAAAAAGAGGAAAAAAAACAAAAGGATCTGGAAAAAGAAGCTGAAAAGACGAACGAAAAAGAAAGCAATCTGAAAAAAAAGCCAAAAAGAAGCAGAAAAATAAAAAATAAATGCAAAAGCAGACCAGCAGTAAAAAGAGAGACGACAAAAATGTTGATAAAATTTAACCTAAAAACTCGGAAAGAATTTTAAAAAATGTTTCTAATAAAAAAAATATATATTTTCAAACCAGTTAATCAACAGTAACATTAAGAAAAATCCCGTTGCAACAATAGAAAGTAAGCCCGCAGAACCAAAAGGACTCTGCTTAATTAGCACATTTAATATTAATGAGCAAAAAATGTGTTACACGTAAAAGAAAATACCACAGAAAATGTACCAAAAAACATAATCCCAATTTAGTGATACACAGTAATTTTAAATGTAACGTTTGCAAAAAGAGAGCGGACACGAAATAATTTTATTATATTTTTCTATTTTACTTTAATAACAATAATAAATTAAAATTTTTATTTTGTGCTTATTTTTTGTTTCCCTTTAACTTTCAGTTTAAGATTCAAATAAAAAGAGAAACATAATATGTCAATAACTTTACCAGGGCTATCAATAACTACATCTGATATGTTAATAACTGTGTTTTTTTTTTTATGAAAATAGTCGCAAAAAGGGCAGACCTATCGTGTGGGCCGCGGACGGCCCGCACTGCGACTATTAGAAGGGGAAGGGATTATAGAAAGGAAATGATTGTGGACACGCTTTTTAAAAAGTTGTAGGTCATAGTTCTCTGGAAAAATTGATTTTGGAAGCTTATTCCATTCCGTAGCAGCCCTGTAAAAAAAGGATTCTTGATAAAGATTGGTCCTTGTAGTGTCAATCTTGAGAGTAAATGGATGAGAATGATCAGCATGCCGAGTTCTTCGGCCGAATGTGGCCAATGGTGGTACAAGAGTTTTTATTTCTCTGGAGCATCTGCCATGGAAATATCTGTAGAGCAATGACTGGTCTGCAACTCTTCTTCTATGTTCTAGAGGGTGAAGAGTTAAACTGTTTATCAAGCGAATGGCTCTTTTCTGAATGGATTCTAGAAGACGAAGAGAATGCCTTGGTTCTGAACCCCAAATGTGCGAGCAATACTCCAGTAGAGGTTGGATTTGAGCCTTGTACGTCGTCAACAGTTGATCAGGAGTAAAAAACTTTCTGGCTTTCCACAGAAAACCTAGCCTCTGGCTTGCCGACTTTGCGATGTTAGCAACATGGTCATGCCAGGACATATTATTGGACACCGTGACTCCCAAAATCGAGATGGAAGGACTTGGTTCAAGGGTATTTCCGGACATTGTGATGGTATAATTTGAGGAATTCACTTTCTTGGAAAACGTGGCACTTTGTGTTTTTTGGGCGTTGAACTGAACAAGATTGTTGGTTCCCCACTCGACGATTGCTTTAAGATCCCTATTGATGGAATCAACCTGTTCCTGCCTGAGTCTATTTGTATCATTCACCGAAAGTGATCGATAGGATGTGAAAGCTGATACAAGTGTGCTATCGTCTGCGAAACTGTAAATGGGGTTCGTGGTGGTTTTCAATAGGTCATTGATGTGTAAAAGAAATAAGGTGGGGGATAGGATGGAAATGCGGTCAAAGGCTTTAGATATATCCAAGGCTATTGCACGGGATTCACCAAACTTTTCAATAGTGTTTGTCCAGAGCTGAGTGACATAAGCCAGCAAATCTCCAGTAGACCGAAGTTGTCGAAATCCATATTGTCTGTCATGGATTATCTTAAATTTCTCTAGATGTTTGATAAGTTCTGTGTTAATCGCTTTTTACATAACTTTGGATATGACTGAGAGCAATGCAATAGGGCGATAATTTGTAGGAATAGTCTTCTTTCCTTTTTTCGGAATCGGTTGGACTTTAGCATTTTTCCACATGGACGGAAATACTTCTTTGCTGTATGATAACTTAAAGAGTCTACAGAGAACTGGGGTGAGCTCTTGAGCACAGGTCTTCAGGACAATTGTCGGAATTCCATCTGGTACTACTGCCTTATTAGAGTCAAGATTTCGTAGGATTTTCCTGATAGTGCGATGGTGGATAGTGACCTCAGGTTGTGATAAACCTATAAACTATTATTGATAAATTAATTATTTTTATGAAATCGCTAACAAATTAGTACTTTATCATAAATTAAAAGCAGATTAAATTATAACTAAATTTAAATCCCATATTGTGAACCTCAATATAAACTAAAACAAACAAATCTGATTTCACATGCTTATGGTGTCAATAACTATAGGTCTTACGCTGCCTATTCTGAACTCTGGTTCTGACAATAATGAATAGATATGTAATTAAAGTATGCTTTCTGAATATTATCATCTTTATTTAAGAAAATGTTTCGAATAAAAAGGGTATAGGTGATTTTTTTTGGAAATGAAATGGTATCAACCTGAACATAACTTCATAGTTGAAATTCTACTGTATTTTACTGTAATGAAATTGAGACAGATATAACTCGAATTTGCCCTTAATTATTTCCAAACAATATCGCAATATTATTTATACCCTTTTTATTTTAACCCCTGGAATTTTTTTAAAAATAATTCACCAATGTTACGAAGTGACTTATGAAGGACTTAGCAAAATCACTTGTCAAAGAGCACTTGGAAAACAGACTCAGAAACCCCAGAATACCCAAAGAAGTCCGAATGCTGATCAGCCGAATCCTGAAGGTAAAACAGCTCCATAATGAGATTGTCCTTAACTTAGATATCCCTAACGACCTAATAAAAGGACAACACATTATTAAATTTTTGGGTACGCCCCTGGATTATATTGCGGCTGTGCAATACGTGGGTGTGATTTTAGATACTTACTGCTGTTGTTATATTCGATCAGTCTGCTTATAGCTACGTTGGAGCTAGTTTTATTTAGTGACAAATTCTTGCGAGAATGAGTGATTTTGGAATGAGTTTTGTTGGAATACTTATACCGAGTGGATATGTTCCATACCACAGAAGGAAGATGTTTTGGGAGAAGGACAAAGATGAGAATAACCAACTAGTATCTTAAGCTCTTTTTAGAGATAGGTTCGACTACATAATGAAAGTTTTTCACATTGCTGATAATAATAACCTAGATCCTGATGATAATTTCTCGAAATTACGACCTCTTTTTACATCCGTCAGCAATAATTTCTTAAAGTTTGCACCACATAAGGAACATTACAGTGTAGATAAAGCAATGGTTCCCTATTTTGGACGGCATGGTGCAAAACAATTCATCAGAGGTAAGCCTATACGATAGGGTACAAGCTTTGGGTAGGCTGTACAAGAAATGAATACATAAATTGCTTTGAATCATATCAGGGAGCTTCGAACTCATGTGTCAACAGAATATAAAGAACTGGGAGTCGGTGCTGGAGTAGTGCTTACTTATGTAAATTCCCTCAGAAGCCGGTGGCCCAATAGCAAATTCCATATTTTCCTTGATAACTTCTTCTCAGGTATAGCGCTGTTTAAAAAATTGACAGAAATTAGTATTCGGGAACTGGTACAATACGGAGTAATAGAATTATAAAGAATCCTTTAAAATCTAGTGCTGAAATAAAAAAGTCTGCAAGAGGAACACATGACTACAAGACAGACCTTGATAAGAATCTGACAGTCCTATGTTGGAATGACAACAGTGTGGTCTCCTTAGCAACGAATGCAATTGGTGTCAATCCTATCCGTATGGTAAAAAGGTATTCCCAGCAGGAAAAAAATCAATAAAAGTTCCACAGCCGTTCATAATAAAACTGTACAACGAGAACATGGGAGGCGTCAACAGAAGTGATCAGAACATATCACTATACCGCACTGGAATTAGAGGCAAGAAATGGTACTTTTGTATGTTTTCCCATTGTATTGATATGGCAATACAAAACGCGTGGCAACTTAGTCGCCTCATGGAACACGATAAACATTTGGACCATTTAGCATTTCGCAAAAGAATCGCTAATTCTTTGCTACAAACTAACAAGAAAATCAACACATGTTCAGTTGGTCGCCCCAGTCAACGGAAAAATATTAATTCGCAGTATGATGGTATCAATCATTTTGTGATCCCACAGGATAAACAAACTAGATGCCATAACTGTCATCTCAAAACCACCACCGGTGTGTGAAATGTGCCATCGGACTCCAAGTTAAATGTTTTTTAGATTATTACACAAAATTATAATCAGTTATAAATCCTCCTGACGTCCTTTATTTTTTTGTTGATTATATTTGATTTTTTCACTGTGACTGTTAAATTCCATTTGTTGAATTGAAATATAGTACTATACAAAAAATCTTGTTTTTTAATTGAATTTTTTATGGTCCAGGAATAAGTGGGTTAAACTTAACTCATGAGATTTAGTAAAAATTTAGTTAAGATATAATAAGTTTTAAGTTAGTTTAGTTATGGCGAGACGTCGTCGTACTTAAGCGTTTAGGTGCATATAGTGCAATAAGTAGCACTAATGCATATTTAGTTGTGAAGCTTTATGCGATGATGGAAGTGTGGTCTCTTGTCCACCTAAATATTTAGACTTCGTGTTAAGTTTTGAGTAGTATTGAGAGTCGACACTCCTTAGTTTCAGCACAAACCAATGTTACATTAATGTTTTACATTTAATTTTTGTTGTTGGAAAAACGAATATCATTAGGCTTAGATTAATAGCAGACACATAAATAGCAGTGCTATTAATTTCAGTTTAAAGTTTAAAATATTTGCTTCGTTAGTAAGTTTATAATTTAAAAGTTTATAGCTGATCTTGTTAAAAACATTTCATATCTTTAAAATAAGATATGTCCCTGTAATGAGTAAAAACCTTAACAAATTTTCTGTATTTTGAATTTTTGTTAAGGCACTAATATTGTTAGTAACCATTCATTGTTTAGTAGAGTAGAGTCACATTTTAGGTTGGTCCTCCTCATAGGGACTGATCTCAAGCAGGTCGGGTTGCCGACATAGCAATATATTTATTTAATAATGGACCTTTAAAATTGGTAATAAACCAACATTTTTTTATTTCTTGTTTTGAGTTTTGGATTTTTGTTATAGCAAAAATATCTTTAATTTGATAAAACTTTAGTTTAATTTTAAATTAAATTGTAGCCAGAGAAGACAAAAGTTGGAGCAAAGGTTAAGGTTTCCTCCCCGTAGAGGCGTCTTATAAATTGTGAAAGGTTGTAACCCATAAAGAGGTTCCCAAGGAAGAAATATTTGCGAACCTAGAATGTGCCTTTAAAATTTTTCCCGAAGATCAGGCCAAGGTAATACGCACAGAATGCTCACAGATTTTTCGGAAAGCCAAATCCCAAAATCTAATATTACAAAGAATGAAGCACGTGCTATATAGAACTTAACAAAAACGAAAACATTTTAGTTCTCCCTGCTGACAAAGGAAATGCCACTGTAGTGATAAAAAGAATTGACAACAACAAAAAGATGGTTTACCGGGAACCTTCGACATACAAAAAACTAAAAGGAGATCCAACAGAATCTATTATTAAAAAATTTAATCACCTAATTAAAATTTCTTCTTTAGATGAACCAGTCAAAGCGAAGCACTGATACCGAGATTATATAGAGTACCAAAAATTTTCGAGGACGACGTGCCTCTTAGTCCCATTGTTAGCACCATAGGTTCACCAACGTATTACCTTGCGAAACACCTTGCCACGATCTTGCAGCCGCATATTGGACTTACAGATTCAAATGTAAGAGACTCCACACACTTTATTGAAAAGATCAAAAATATTAGAATAGTCGAAAACAAAATTCTAGTAAGCTTTGATGTTGTCTCCTTGTTCAGTAAAGTGCCATCAACTGAAGCAATTATTAAAATTGAACACATATTAACAAAGGACATCGCTGACCTGTTTAAAATTTGCCTTACGACATCTTATTTCACCTTTAACGAAAAAATATATAAACAGATCGATAGAGTCTCAATGGGCAGCCCATTATCACCAGTGATCGCGAATTTCTTTAAAAAAAAAGCTTTAGACAGCTCTCATCTAAAGCCAAAAGTGTGGTTTCAATATGTAGATAACACCTTTGTTGTCTGGCCTTATGATAGACACAGCCTAAACGATTTTCACGTCCACATCAACAACATACACCCCAACATAAAATTTACAATGGAAATAAAGAACAACAAAGAAATGATGATGTTTTATCTACACAATACATTCAACCACCACCGAACAGGAGTTATAGAAACTTTGTTAAAACGAGCAATAAGAACCTGTGAACCAAAACATTTAAATGAAGAACTTAATCACCTTAAGAAGGCACTTATATTAAATGGATTTAATGTTAAAGATTATATATATATATATATATATATATATATATATATATATATATATATATATATTAATATATATATTAATTTATCATTATATGTATTTATTTTACTATAGCGATAGGCGTCGCCACCTGTCATGTCATGCTTCTTGTGAGGGCGAAATGTGGACTGCGGACAGTCACTTTGCTACTTTGAATGTGAGGGGAGGATTAAATGATAAAATTGATGAAATTTACACGATGATAGAAGAAAGATGGATTGATATTCTTTGTGTAAATGAAACCAAGCGGAAAGGATGTGAATCCACAACACATGGACCTTATACAGCCTACTGGTCAGGAGTTCCGGAAACCAGCAGAGGTTCTCAGGGCGTTGGTGTAATACTCTCTGCTAGAATGAATGAATGTGTGACTGACTTTCAATGTATAAGCCCAAGACTCCTCTGGGTGAGACTGAAGGTTGGTCTTACTAGTATCTTTTTGCTAGTGGTTTATGCTCCACAAGATGCGCAGTGGAACCAGTCTTTAAAAGCTCAGAAAGAGAGGCAGGAGTTTTGGGATAGTGTGACAGATATTTTAAATGGGTGTAACCAGAATAAAAGAATTGTAATGTTGAGTGATTTTAATAGTTGGATAGAAGTAAAGCGCGATGGATATGACAGTGTTGTGGGAATGTACGGTGACGGCAGAGTATATGAAAACGGAGAAAATCTGCTTCAAATATGTTTGGAGCGAAATCTTGTGGTAACAAACAGAATGTTTAACCATAAAAGAATCCACTTGTACACAAGACAAAAAGGAAACCAGAGAAGGATAATTGATTTTGTAATTGTGGATGAAAGATTGAAAAAGTAATGGACACTTGGGCATACCGCGGTGCAGGTATTGACACAGACCACTTCTTAGTAATGAGCCGAATAAGAGGTCTCTTTAAGCGGTGGCGCCATCGTGTGCAGGAATCAAGTAGTGTACTAGAGCGTATAAAAGTTGAGAATTTGAAAGAAGAAGGTGTAAAAGAGGAGTTCGTTAGTAAATTGACCGAGAAATTTGACAGTTTAGATGAAGCATGTGAGGTTGAAGAATTGTGGAAGTCATTCAAAAAAGAAATCGTGAATATTGCTATAGAAGTATGCGGTGTAAGTAAAAGAAGGAAAGGATGCAAGTTACAAAAAACGTGCGTAGAGGTTCAGAAATCAGTGTCAGAAAAGAAGAAAGCCTGGCTGGATTGGCTAGCTACAAAAGCCAATCAAAGAACACAAAAGGTAACGATTAAGGATGTAAACAAGGCCAAGAATAAGTATAAAAGGTTAAAAGGTGTGGCAAAAAATAAGGAGAGTAATAAAGATGAATTTGATAGGTTATCTGACGATTTCCAAAACAATATTAAACTCTTCTGGAAGTCCATAAGAACAGCCAGAGGTAAAAAAACTACCTCGCAATAGGAAAGAATCAGAAACCAAGATGGTAATATGGTAAAAGGAGAGGAATGCATATTGAAGAGATGGAAGAAATACTTTGAAAGTTTATTTGAGAAAGAGGATACACAAGTACAGGCCCAATTCGAAGACATGAGTGAAAGTTGCAATGAAAGTGAAATTACTACGACAGAAATTGTGGAAGCGCTGAACAGTATGAAATTGGGTAAAGCTGCTGGGTACGACAGGATAACAGTTGAAATGCTGAAGGCTGGACAAAACGTGGTAGCTAGTCTACTGGACTGCCTTTTAACCTTTGTGGAGAAGTGGTAGTGTACCAGACGACTGGTTATCGTGCCGCTTTACAAGGACAAAGGTTCGCAGCAGGACTGTAAGAAGTACCGAGGCATTAGTTTACTCAGCATAGTCGGCAAACTGTATGCAAAGATATTGATCAAAAGATTAACGAATGAAACTGAGAAGATGATATGGGATGTGCCAGCAGGATTTAGAAGAGGAAGGAGATGTATGCCTTCTTTACGCCGATGATCAAGTCATATTAGCGTTATCTGAAGAGGAGTTGCAGGCGATGGTTAATGATATGCATGATTCCCTGAAAATCAAAGGGATGAAAATAAATGTAAGCAAAACGAAAGTAATGGTTTTTGAAAGAGAAGAAAGCATGACAAACTGTGGGGTTTCGATTGAGGGAGAAAGAGTGGAACAAGTTAATGAATTTGTGTACTTGGGTTCAAAATTTACTAGAGATGGAAAGTATAACAGTGACATTGAGCGAAGGGTGTTGGCAGGAAAACAAATAAATGTGACACTGCATAGCTTTATGAATAGCCAGAAAATGTCAAAAAAGGCACGTCTGGTGGTGCATAGAGGTGTGTTGGTTCCTATGTATGGTAGTGAATGTTGGGTTTGGCAGAAGAAGCATGAAAATAGGATTAATGCTGCGGAGATGAGTAGTCTGTGAAGTATGGCCGGAGTGACTCGGTTGGATAAAGTTAAGAATAGTGAGATAAGAAAACGCTGTGGTGTAAAAGAAGATGTGGTCACAAAGATAGATAAAGGAATGCTAAGATGGTTTGGACACGTAGAAAGGATGGATGAAGGAAGATTGACGAAACAAATTTATAAGGCGAGTGTGAATGGGCAAATCGGTAGAGGTCGACCTCGGAGAACATATCTCGATCAGATCAACATTGTTTTGAAGAAAGGCCAGGTCAAGAGTACCAACAACCGAAGAGCATGTATGAGAGCCCTGATGAGAGTAGAGGAAGCAAAATATCGAACCGAAGCAAGTGGAAGGAAGTGGTCTCTGCCTACCCCTATGGGAAAAAGGCGTGACTTTATGTATGTATGTATGTTATTGTAGTTGTATTGTGCGCTTTCCCTGTTTATCGGGTCTCTTTCAGTTTGGAACGTTCATTTTGTTTGTCTTTTTTTTTCTTGTTCTTGTTTGTTCTGTTATCAGTGTAGAGAGTTTTGCTATATTTATGTTTTTAATACATACAGTTAGGAACTAAAGCGAGTTGGTGAGAATGCGTGGTAATGACGAATAATATATTGAAATGTATAATACTTACTCGCTTAACACAGATACGAATGGACATCCATTCTGAACTCGACGTCTTCGAGTGGCGTAATGTTAAAGGTATAGATATCTTACAAATGTCTAATTAATTGATATATGTAGTTCAATATCACTAAAAATATATACATACTGTAGTATTGCACAGTGTGTTTCATTACTAATTTGAAATATGTTAACCACAGAACCCTGAACTGAAAATATGAAAATTCAACCCAATTCACATGGCTAAATGTGTCTCCTTCTGAGTTATGGGGTGTTTTATTTAAATAATTTTTAAAAATTATTCGTGCCCAGCACTTTATAACTCTTTCAAGTATAATGCGCAATTTTTTTTAGCTATATCTTCTATTTACTACGAATCATTTTGTGCAATAGCAAGGTAACTGGACAGAAATTATTATGTATTGTTGGTTGCATAAACAGGGTATATGTCAGATGTCTCGTTTTTCAAATCACTTCAAGTCTTCAACTCGTCGGGGGATGTCTTCAACTAATTTTGAAAAATGTTTTTAAACATCGACAGACGGTCGAATAACCACCACCACTCAAAGGTATATGGAAGGCGACCAGGTCCGGCTTTTGAAAATTACAAGAACGAAAAATTAACGTTACACAGTTTAACGGAGGAACCCACCCCAAACACTAAAAAATGTAAGCTAAATATATGTCTGTTAATTACATTGCGTAAAATTAATGTAACATTATTTTCTAGGTGCGCATTGGTATTAAAAACGAAATGGTCTGAAAGAAGGCGTTTGTAGCCTTTTACGGCATTTTCAGTAAAAAAGTGGAGCTTATAACAATACATATTGGCCTAGAAGGGGCTATATCTCAAAGAGAAAAATCAAGGGGAAATCAACAATATGCCCCACTTCGCCCCCACTCCTTCCTCCACTCCTTTGTGCTTGAATTTCTGTTGTTTAACTACTTATCGCTTTTTCCACTATTTTTTTGTACGGGTCATTTTGTGAATTAACAATAATTACATAAACAATCTAAGTTTAATTTTAGCTAAACAATTTATTTTTCATTTCGGATAAATTACAAAATCGTTATTCGCTTTCCTCAAAATGATCTTCCGGCAATTCTGCTACTCTGTTACCGGTTTCCAGATTCAAATAAAAACTGTGACACACAGAATAAATAAGTGGAAGAAGACTAAGTAGATCATTTTTCTTAAGGGGATTGATAGAAAGTGGCCCATTATAATATGTCGTCAATAAGGGTGTCGACGGTTTGCCCTGTTTGAATCGTCTCAAGTCGAGTTCCCGGAAATTTTGATCATCAAGTAAAGTTTTGAATTGGATCAGACCAAAGGTTTTCTCATACCTGATCTATTTCATCCTAAGCCAGTTTACTTTTCTACCCTCCCTATTAGTATTCCTTCGTGTCAAATATTCCTGAACCAGTTTTGAAAATGACAAATGTGCTCTTGAGTCATTTGATGAACCTGAAATGACTTCTTACCTCTTACAGTTCGGACGAATTTAAACCAGTCTCAGGGCACCATGATGGGTATTTCAGCTGTCTTCTTTGACCTTTCAATGCGAGCATGATTTACATCACATTCAAGGTGCGTTTGTCCTGGCAAGAGGAACTTTTGATCAACGCAATTAACATGACGGCTCTTGCTGACAAGATATGAAAACATACTGGCCATATTGATATTTTTATTTTGGCCGCCACATGTATCTGAGTATGTAAAGTGTTACCCATCACTTTCGGGGAGACTTTCAAGTTTTTTTAAAACACAAGAAGCAATCTCTTCAGACCCTCTTTTTCCGATTGCTTCGTGCCACATGTAGCAGTTAGTGGTCCCTCCATGTGTGGTGCAGTCACGGATAGTTAAGTTGAATGTCGAAAGAAGGCGTTTGTATAAAGAAACGTTAGTCGTCAGTGAAGGCGTGTCTAAAACTTGCTGCAAGTCAAATACCAAAACCCTCGATGCTCGATCTTCTTTCGCTTTTTATCAGCATCTTTTATTTTGTATGCTAAGTCTGCCATATCCTTGTTCTGGTTATGTTCTATGGTGTACTGATTTTTTTCATTTGGATCAGTGCTTTGTTTGATTTTCAATACGAACGAGTCACATGTTTTGCGTGTATCGACCTGTGGTTGTTTGAATGAGTAAACCGTTGACTTGAACACCTCTTGAAATAAGTCATAGGAAGCAGCATCTGGATATTCTGTTTAACATTCATTATACAGCATCCTTATATTCAGGTGGCTCTGTAAATATTTCTTTTGTGAGTCTCTGCGTGTATAATGACTTTCATATTTTGGGTACCTCTCTATGTGCTCTAACATAGCTTTCCGCTCTTCGATCTTTTTGTTTTTTGGCACATGGAGACCTTTTTCATCTTTCAGAGACGTAACGGGCACAGAAGACTGTTTCAATTTTCCTACCAAATAATCAACTTTTAACTTTGTAAAATTGATTGGAACATATTTTTGCACACTATTTGGATGCTGCTATTCAATTTCAAACAATACTTGACAGTTACTTGACGATTATGCATGATACCTGTTTTGCCACGGCTCTTTCTTTCGCCACTTTTATTCGAAATTGTTATTCCTCCAGCCAGAATTTGATTCTGTTTTTCTTTAGAACATTCATAAAAAATTTCGTGGAATAACGTTTGCTGTTCATCATTTATTTTTTCGAAGCATCACTAACGGCAACAGTTACCAGCGGGCCTGAATTGTTTTGCCGGAATGACTTTGCCCTTTCTATTCTTCGACTCTTTTCCATGGTCACGCAAGAGCTTTTGTTCTTTCCGAATATTTTTTCTTCTTTTTTTCCGTGCAGAGCTACTACCTGCTTGAATGTTATCTGCAATTGCATCACCCTTATCTATTCTTTCTAGTTCTGGGCTACTATTTTCTTGCATATTTTCATTTTCAATTGTGCTCAAATTATCATCTGATTCTTCAGACGATGGTTCGTAATTTTTGTCCATCAACGAATCATCCGTCGAAAAATCATAATCAGATGTTTTATTGCTGGTGAATATAGGTTGCATAACAATTATATTATCTTCAATTACTGACGATGAATGATTCACTGAATTATCTGAAATGAATACACATTAAAATCAAAATTATATGGCCAAAAAAACATATGAACCCTGTATGTTAGTTAGTATTGCCCTCGGTATTGCCGTCTATCTACCCACACAATTGATTCATTTTATTGTATTTTTCATACTTACTAGCTGCCATTGCCATTTTGGCCTACTATTTCCATTCATTACGAAATTTGTACAAGCCTCTGAACATCACAAAGGTGAATGGTGCTCACCAAGTTACGTCGCACATCCGCACTGTACTAGAACCCTCAAACGACTGACTCGGGACTCGGCAAACTGTCAAGTTAGACATACCGGGATTCAGAATTGTTCCGTTGTTAAACGATGACGCCAGAACCCCGATATGTCTTATATATCTGGTTTTGCCAGCGACCAATTGCAAGACGAGGAACATATCGGAATTTTATTTTATTATCCTAAAATTTGCAAGAGCTTCAGATACTTATAGGGTTTTGCCATCATATCCGTTGCGACTAATTGTATATATTGGCATTGAAAACGAAAAATCAGTATTTTATGACATATCGGGTTCTGCCTTAGTACCACAGAATAAAGACTACGATATTTGATGGTTGCATTTTGGGTTTTACACCATGCAGAACATTTTATAAAGAATGGGTAACTTTTTTTAAAAATTGATTATTAAAAAGTTTTCCATATGCTGCCAACTTAGGTAGACTGCATAATATATAAATAAATTATAAAATAATAGAACTACAAAAAAATTATTTATTATTTTTATTTTTTTTAAATTAAATCTACAAACTCAAAATTTTTACATAATGACATTTAACATTTACAGCTTTAAAAAAACAGTAAAAGCATACCCACTAAAGAATTTTAATGTCTGCGAAATATTCTCAGAAAACGTTATTTGATGCTTTTTAGGGTAAATTGTCTTCTTTGTTTTAAATAATGTCGATTCATCTCAGCTATTTTTTTTCATGTATTTTAATTAAAATTTTTATCAGTTCCTCGTTATATTCATACTTGTTCCAATAATTCGATATTTAAGTGGTGTTGTAAATTATTTTAATTCGAAAGTTTTCATCGATTAAATTTTAATATGCTTTCCCAAATTGTCCAAAGAATTGAAAATACAGCAACACTGTTTTTGTGGAGGCGCCATTATTTCTTTTTTGTCACGTTTTATTTCGTCCTGTATAATTTTCAATAATTTTCCATGACACTCCAATATAGAGGAATTTTTGGTAAAAACGTAATTTCGCAAATACTTGTCCCTGTTAACCATAAGCACATTTAAATAATTGGGTCATTCGTCATAAGTAACGTACAGGAGTAAATTTTCTAAAGAAATATAATTTCACTTAATCGTAAAAGATTATTTCCTCCAAATACCGTTGAGTCATTTGAATAGGTATTGATATTTAATTTATACCTGTCCTAAAGTAAATAAATCTTTCTTAGAAATATATTATGTGTATTAAGTGTCATATAGTGTGCACCATATAAACTGCTGGACAAAATTACCGCAAAAATATGAAATTATTTAAAAAATAAATTATATTTTTCTTATGTTTGTTTTTAAAGTTTATCGAGTATTTGAATAACACGCTTTGCATTTTTTGTTTTGTTGTTAATGACAGCTATCGAAACAATTCATTTGGATTTACAGTTCTAAAGAATTTGTTAGACATGGTATAACAATTTTGTGCAGTACTAACAATAGATTTTCGTTAATTCGTAAAAAGTAAGCTGATAAATTGTTTCTTGTTTGAAAATAATATGTTTTTATGGCTCCACGGCTTTTTTTTCACTTGTAAATGTACGCAACGTTGTCATGTACAAATTTTATTATTAATTTACCTTTATTAAATACATTTTTTAGAAAGTATATACTTTAGAGAAATTCTAACTCGACCAAGTTAGTCAAAAAAAAATTGACGGAGACTGCCGATAGAAGTAAAAACTTGGAACTTTTAGTATTAAAATTTGAAATTTCATGTTTGAATTCAAATTATCAACATCAGTCTGGTTTTTACATCTATTGACACTCCGAGAAACAATTATATGCATGTTTATATGGTTTCTTGTTATTCAAATACATTACAAGATCATGACAAAATATAAAAACATTTCAATTAATATATCATATTATTTCTGGATAGTATTTGTATTTACATAAATAAATATTAATTTTAAATAATATAAAAATTTTTAACACCTAAATAAATACGAGGATTTAAAATCATTTTCTGTTATTTATTTCTTATCTTAAAAATATTAGTAAATTTGCATTTTTTGATAAACGATATCTCGAAAGCGGTATGGTCAAACAATCTCAAATTTTGCATGTCAATACTTTTTTTAGATTTTCACAAAAATTTATTTGATTTGCATTACTTCTCATTTGTGTTGGAACTACCTTAACGAATACAATACGTTGTTCGTTACTATTTGACTATCTGGCTACAATTTAAAAAAATTTTATTATGGTTTTAAAATCAACCACTAGATGAATTTAGTGCCGTTAAACTGTCATGCTTATTCTTTTGTTTTAATTAAAAAAAAGAGGAATAAATGTCTATTATTTGTTAAAAAAAAAGAACTATTAAACTAGAATAATTTTGCTAGGATATGCTTTTACATTATTTATTCTTGTTCTTTTAAACTTTTTGGTACTTAGTAGAATTTAAACCAATTAGTTTTTACAAATCTTTTTAAAATTGTGCCAAAAAAAAACTAAACCCACAAATAAAAATTATAAATAGTATATTGGGGCCTTTTCCAAGTCCCCGAATTTTTAATTTGTTTTCTATAGCCAACGGCTGGACCAATTTTGATGAAATTTTTAACCAATCTTTAGATTAGCCCGGCGAATAATCGTGTGAAGTTTAGTAGCAACCCCGCATTTTATATTTTTGTTCTTGGGCGTCAAAGTGTTAATTTTATTCATCATTACTGAAGGTGAGTTATGATTTACCGCATCAACCATATTGGTTATTAGCGGTGGTTTTAATAACTAATGAATTAATTGATTTACAACTATTTAAGCAAAGAGGTATTTAACAGATAATTATAGATATTATCCACATTGCTATCTTTTCCTAAAAGGATTTGAATGTTATTTGGAAAATTGTACTGTTTTCTTTGCAATGTATATAATGAACATTCTAATAGTAAATGTTTAACAGAGAGTTCGCAGTTACAATGTCATCTAGGTTTGTTTGATTTGCTTAGTAGGTATTTATGGGTAATTTTAGTGTGTCCTAGTCTAAATCTAGTTATTACGACCTTTTTAGAACGATTACTGCATAGTCTCGGCCACTGTTTCACACTTTCTTTTATCTGCCTTAAATGTCTAACTGATTCTTGCCACTGTGAAACGATTTATGTTTTGATGAATGCTTTCACGTCACTTATAACAGCACTGTTAACTCTATGACCACTATTTTCGACTGCGGTTTCCTTTGCGTATTTGTCAGCTTCTTCGTTAACGTTTATTTATTAATCAGAAGAAACCCAGAAGAATCTGACGTTCAATATATTCTGTAGTTGATATAGCTGATATGTTTTAAGGTGTTTAGGGCACTTAGAGAGTCTGTGATTATTACAGCTTTTTGGAGATTGGCTGTTTGTATTTAGATTAAAGCTTGTAAGATGGCATATATTTCTTCTGTGTATACAGAAGATTCTATGGGTAATGTAAATTTGATTGGAGGCTTGTAAATGCTGATAACTCAACTCCATTTAGGGTTTTGGATGCATCAGTATATATTTTATGAAAGGTGGAGTACTTAGAGAGTGTTAAGAGAAAATTCTGATGTATTTTTGCGGCTGGTGTTTCTGCTTTATTAAAGATGGTTAAGCTTGTGTCAATACTTGGAGGTTTGATTAGCCATGGTGGTGGTGTATTAATATTTTGCTGTAGGGGGAAGTTGTATATCTAATTAATTTAGATATCGGGAGACTCTTTGATAAAATGAATTGTCTACTCTTTTTTGCATTTCGTAAGTATTTTTATATCTGTTTGCAACTGTGTTATTATAGTTTGGATGTTCCGGATTATGCATTACAGCACTGGCATACGATAAGGTTAGGTAATGTCTTTTTTTAGTAAGTGACGGCTCTTCTAGTTCTTCTTGTCAGCTTTCGATGGGGAATGTTCTGAATGCTCCGAAAATAATACGTAATGCTTTGTTCGCTATGGTATCTAAATATTTCAGTATGTTCTTTTTTGTGGAGGCCAAGGCGATGGACCCGTAATCAATCTTAGATCTAATTAGGTGTCTGTAAATTAGTAGTAAAATCTCTTGATCAGAGCCCCACTCTCTATTTGAAAGAACTTTTAATAATTTTAATCCATTCTGACATCTTACGATGAGTTCTTTGATATGTTTTTCCCAGTTTAATTGTGTGTCGAAAAGCATTCCTGGACATTTTATTTTAGATACATAATGAAGAGCCATTTAGTTCCAGAATTGGTTTTTGCTCTACTTCTTTTTAAGAAAACAAAACACATTTGGTTTTAGCCGCAGAGAAACAGAAACCAGATTCTCTGCACAATTGTTTTAAAATATTTATGTGTGCTTGTAGTGCATAGTTTTATGTTTTAACTTTTCGTATACACAACCAGGTCATCCGCATACTGTCCGACTTTTACCGGTTTCTGTAAGTTAATAGTAATGTTGTTAATAGCTATCAGAAATAGGGTTGGGCTAATAACTGACCCCTGTGGCATTTCATGCTGTTGTTTTTTAAGGTTAGAGATAGCACCATTTACCTTAGATTGTAGATTGTAGGGTGGGTCGTGAAGGCTTTGCTGCCTCTCAAGCACTTCAACCTATCAGATTTTTTGTGCATAACCCTTAATCTATTTAAGGCCCGGGATTCCGAGACTTCGAGTAAAACCAGTCACCTTAACTTAAAAACTTATATTTTTTAAAAAAATTTGGATAAAGGCTAGCATATTTTCGTTGATGTTCCATTTTTGCAACGTATTTATTATATTTGGTCTCCTACGTTGTCAAAGGCCTTGTTTATATAAAAAAACACAGCTATACATTTTTGATGAGGCTAAGGCCTCATGTACGTCACTTTCTAGGTCAATGATGTTGTCTATTGTACTTCTATGTTTTCTAAACCCTGTTTGTTTCGGTGTTATTAGTTTTCTTTGTTTTAACTTTAAGATAAGTCTGTCATTTATTATTTTTTCTAGCAGCTTACACATGGTGCATGTTAAAGATATGGGTCAATAAGAATCGACTAATAATTTATTTTTCCCTGTTCTATGTATAGGTATAATAGTTCCTTGCGACAATTTTTTTGGAAACGTACGTTTTGTCCATATTTAATTAAATATTTTTAGGAGTGTGTCTTTAGCTGTTTCTGAAAAATGTTGTAGAAAGCAAATCGGCACATTATCTGGTCCTGGACTGAAATCAGTAAACGAAGCAATTGCTTCATCAAATTCACTCTGTAAAAGTGGTTTATTGATATCGGTCTATATCGTTAATCTAAAAGTTTTGAAGATTACTGTGATGTTTCAGAAAACTTTCTTCGAAATTAGCATTAGTAGATTGTTTTTCGTAATTGTTGGCCAGTAATTCTGCTATTTAGTTTGGAGTACTAATAATATGTCCGTTATCTTCTAAGGCTATAATTTTCTGATATGTTTTGGATCCTAAAATTTGTCAAATTTTTTTCCAGACAGTGTTAATATTAGTTGAGCTATTTATAGTTTGTACATATGTCTTCCAGAATATTTTTCCACTATTTATTATTGTAAACCTTACCTTTGCTTTTAGATTCTTAAAAATTGCTAGGTTTTCAAGAGTCTTGTGCTTTTTATACCGATTAAAAGCTGTTTTACTTGCTTTTGTGGCTTTCTGGCATTCATCGTTTTACCAGTGCACTGGATTGTGTTATTGTTTTTGTCATCCCAATACTGTATTCAGCGGCTAATTTAATTATATCGGTAAATTTATTCACCGTTTCGTCGCCAACTTCTGTTATTTGGTACTGAGCAAGTAATATTTCAATATTGTGGAAGAATTGATTCCAGTTTGCATTTTTTAGACGCCATTTTTTAAAAGTTATTGTATTTTCTGCGGTTGCTCTTATGTTAGACATTATTATTGGAAAATGATTACTGTCATAAAGATAAGGTAATATCTCCCAGTTTAAAAAAGAAGTAGTAGCAGGATCACATAGTGCTAAGTCTATAGCAGACGATGAACCATTATAAGAGTTAAATCTTGTTTTAGAACCATTGTTTAATAAAGTATGATTGTAGTCATTTATTATTTCCTCAATCAAGTTATCTCTATCATCCTGTTTTCTGATCCCCACAAGAAGTTGTGACCGTTGAAGTCTCCAACGATTATGCAAGGATGTGGTATTTGCTGAATTAGGCATGCCAATTTATTTTTATTTAGGTTAAAATTAGAAAGAATATAAATATTAATATTATAAATTTTAGATGAATAGTAGACAGAAATAGCAACAGCTTCTAGTTCTGTGAATAATTTAATTTTATTTGATTGGATATTATTTTTAATGTATGTGGCAACTCCCCCCAACTTTTTTTATTATTTGGTCTATTTTTGTAGTATATGTTGTAGTTTTTGAGGTTATGCACCTTACTCTCATTTAAATGCGTTTCCTGTAGACAAATAGTATTTGGATTGTATTTAGACAATAGTTTTTTAAACATTTCGTAATTTACGTAATAGCCATTTAAGTTTCATTGAAGTAAGTCCATTTCTAATTAGAAGATTAAGACGACTCACTGCCTGTGTCTACAGGGCCTTTTGAAAATGTTTATTTTCTTTTTCAAGACTTTTCTATAATGTTTTAAATTAATCTATGAAAAATCAATTTACAAAATATGTACTTACTAACATGACATTATTAAAAAATTATCGCAAAGAGGAACATAAGATGTTTTTTTAAAAGAAATGTGATATAACAAGTCAGTGTCACTTTTTGTTTTACTGAATGTCAAAACTATGCAGATAAGAAATGTAAATATTAGTGTATTATGATTATCTGAAATTTAATTGTTTTTTTTATTAAAAATATTTGTATAAATAGCACTCAGGTCATTAAAATCTGTTCTTTTATTAATGGTGTTATACTTATTTTTATTAATACGTACCATTTCTAAAAATAGCCTTTTTGTTAAAATACTTTCCATATCTAAAATTTTCATATTTTTATAATCAATACAATGATTCTCATCAATAGCATGAGTGGCTAGGGCACATGATTTTATGTGCCTCCTACAGTCACTTTTATGACCTATGATTCGATATTTCAAAAGTTGTTTTGTTTGACCAATGTAAATTTTGTCACAATCCATGAACGGAATTTGATAAACAATATTTGATTTGAATTCCTTTGGAATCGGTGTTTAAAATTTAGTATAAAGATTGGAAATTGTTTTAATATTTATTTTTGCTATTTTTATATTTTTATTTTTGAGTACTTTAATCAATTTTGGAGTCAGTTGGAGAATTAAACTTACCGAGGCCGTTTTCAAGATAAGGGGTAGTATGTGTGTATTAAAAGACAAGGACGTTGTTATAGACAAAGGAGGAGCGAGAGCATTGCAACATATTTTTAGAAATAGAGGAGAGATTAGATTGAGACCAGGAGAAGGGTTGTTTTTTAATTTATAAAGGTAACATTTTATAGTTTCAGAAGTAAAATGAAGTTGCTCTTAGGATGAAAAAACCTTTTTGTGCAGAATATGGGGTAAATTATTTTTGATGTTTTCAGTAAAGAAAATTTTAGAAAAAGTATCTGCCAAAACTTCGGCAGTTTTAGTGAAATGGATATATTTGATGACAATGATAATAGAATGTATTTGTATAATTTTTTGGGTTCGTCGCTGCATACTATAGACCAGGAGTGGGCAAATACTTTAAAGCGCGGGCCAAAATGAAATTTTCAAAATGTCTCCCGGGCCGGAGGACTATACCGCATATGCTTTGCACAAGCGGATGTTTTGGATGAAGTTTTTTCCCTGCCAATTTTTTTTTGACAAAAACACTAAGTATCATTTCAATTTGAATAAAATATGTCACGTAATTTTTAAAGAAATATTTTTATAAATAAATGCCTATTAGATAAACCAGTCAATGAAACATTTTATTTTGTTACTTATTTATGTCTTAATGATACAAATTATTTTATATTGACACATAGTTATTACAATTTAACATTTATATTGCATTTCGTAAATATAATAGTAAATAGAATTCAAAAAAGAAAAGAAAAACATCAAACGGTAAAATAAATATTTAAAGTTAATGCGAAACGTGAAATCTCGAATGTTCATCTGACAATATTTCTTCAAAATTGGGTTCCAAATCACTTGCAGCAATCCTTAATACCGAGTGTAGATTTTCGTCAGTAATTTGTGATCGATATTTATTTTTCGTGGAAACCATTAAAGAAAAAGTTCTTTCACAAATATATGTCGAACCAAATAAAACAAGGTATTTTTGAACATAGTTCAAAAAATGTTTGAAATGTTCATCATTCAAAGCGCCATAGAAAGCACTCAATTCGTTTGAGTGAAAATTTTTTTTTAGTAAAATATTTGATTGTAAGTCAATTAGTTCTAGTTGAATTTCAACAGGGGCTTCTTGCACATCGAAATTGAAAGGTTGGCTAATTAATGATAAAGGTTTTTCAATAGCTTTGAAATCTTGAAATCTTCTTTGGAATTCAGAATGCAGGTCTTGTGTTATTGTACTATATTTAAAAAAATCTGTATTTTTCAATGATTCTCGCCGTGCTTGCAATGAGGGGAAATGATTTAATAATTTATTATTAAAGTTTTCAGCAAATAAACTTAGTTTTGTCATAAATGCTTTGACGTTTGAGTGCATATTGAAAGCGAATTGTTTTTTCCCTTGTAGATTTATATTTAGTTCATTCAAATATTTTACGATATCTACTAAAAATGAGAAATCGTTTAGCCAAGCTCTATTTTGCAATTCAGGAAAATCATGTAGTTTTTCTTTTATCGACAAGAAGGATACTATTTCATCAAGCAAATATTGAAATCTGTCCAAAACTTTACCAATGCTAAGCCATCTCACTTCAGTGTAATAAGGAATTTCATAGAAGTCACTTTCAATTTCTTTCAAAAATTCAACAAACTGTCGATGGTTTACGGCACGTCCTCGAATAAAATTCACAACTTTGGTCACAACAGTAACGACGTGATTCAGTTTTAAAACCTTTCTGCATAGCACTTCTTGATGAATAATGCAGTGCAAAAATAATATATCGTGTTCTGGTTGTAACTTTTTTACTTTGTCGCGAATTCGTTTAAGTAAGCCTACATTTTTCCCTGTTAAACTAGGACAACCATCCGTAGTGACGCTTACTATTTTATTCCAAGTTAAACTTACTTTAACTAAACACTCTTCAAGAGCGAGAAAAAAGTCTTCACCAGTAGTTGTATCTTTCATTGGATGCACACTAAGAAGTTCCTCGCTAATTTCGCATTTCTTGTTAATGCCGCGAATAAATATTAATAATTGACTTGTATCAGTAATATCGCAGGACTCATCTAAAGCCAGAGAACAATAGGTAAAATCAGCAATTTTTGTTCTTAGCTGGTCAAGTAAGTTTCCTGAAATATTTTCAATCCGTCGTACTATTGTTCTTCTTGAAAGGCTTACATTTTCAAAAATATGTTTCTTTTCAGGACAACATATCTCCGACACTTGTTGCATTGTTTAACAAATTCTGCTTCAGAAAACGGCTTACATAACTTAGCAATTTTGTGTGCGACAACATAACTTGCTTTTGTTGTAGATTTCTCTATATTACTTTGTTTGGTAAATATATTTTGTTGCTTATTCAAGTTTTTTGCTAAGTTTTCTGCTACAGTTTGAAGTTCTTTTAATGAATGTGATGCATATTTTGGATGTTTTGTTGTAAAGTGCCTGTTTAAATTGTATTCTTTAAAAACAGCAATTGTTTCCTGACAAACTAAACAAATTGCTTTCTTATTTATGTTTGTAAAAAGATATTTTACCGTCCAAGCTTCATTGAAGTTTCTGCATTCCAAATCAACTTTTCTTTTTTTAGATTGACTCATTTTACAAAGGTCTACAAACCTATAATTTAATTAATACAATAAAATAAAACCAATGTTTTAAAATTTTACTTACAAAAAGTCCACTTTTTCAATTTTATATTTGCAAACTAATATTAGACTCGAACAAAAAAGAGTATGCGATCAGTACTAAATCAAAATTAACAATACACGTGGTGCGACCTGTCGTCCCTCGAAAAGTGAGAGGAGTGCAGCATATGCCGTACTCACAGGCATTTCGAACCTAGCGCGATCTCCTTTGTGTTTGACGAAAAAACCGCCCTGAGAGCGATCGTCGCGAGCGACCCGTGTGAAACACACGAGGATTGTTTCAAGCTCACGACATCGTCCACACTAGTGTAGTTAGCCGACCGCCCATTTTATTAAGACTATTATATATACAGTACGCACACTAATAATGCTGATGTCAACAAAATCTCATAAAAGAGTTTAAAAAAATTTATGTGCGGAATTTTTCAACGGGCCGGATAAAATTAGCAAAAGGGCCGGATCCGGCCCGCGGGCCGGCTTTTGCCCACCCCTGACCTATAGGAACGATAGAGTGAATAGAGAAGGAGGTGGCACGGCTATCTTTATAAAAAACTATATCTCGCATCACGAGATCCCCACAGCCCCCCAAAACCTCGCAGAGAACTCTGCCATTCAAGTGCACATGAGTGACGGTCCTATTACCATAGTTTTATGTTATAACCCACCTCAAAATACCCTTCAAAAGTCTTTTTTTAAAAATTTCTTTATTTAAAACACCCCTACATTAATAGGAGGCGATCTCAACTCCAAACATAAAGACTGGGGATGTCGACGGAAAACTGCAAACGGTAAACGTCTGCAGGAGTTCGTAAACGACAACCTCATCGCTTTACATGTGCCCGATGAACCTATTCATCATCACATAAGATAAGAGATAAACCTCGAAGTTCTCAACGAACTTCCCTCCGACCACACCCCTGTAATAATACGTCTTGGTCACAAATTCGAAAAAATCCCCAAAACAACCCTAAAAACGGACTGGAAACGTTTTAAATCTAAGTGAAAATCAACTTAACATTAATAATTAAAATAACACAGAAGAAATCGAGTTTTTCGATGAATAAAATGTCATCAGCTAGTGCAGAGTCTCCAGGTCGATAAACGATTTTAAAGAAATTTTTAAACCCAATAGTTCCATATTACTGACAGAGACGTCAAGAGGATTAACAGCAAAATGTTTTGTTATATCTGAAGACAAGTAAATACATACACCCCCTCCACGACGATTTTGCCATCAAATCTATACAGAGAATAATCTGCGATATCATACATTGAATCAGGATCTTTTGATGTAACTCAGGTTTCAGAGATAAGAATAATTTTAGGTTTCAAGTCTTGTGTAACACATACATACATAAAGTTACGCCTTTTTCCCATATGGGTAGGCAAAGACCACTTGCTTCCACTTGCTACGGTTCTTACACAAATCTTTTGCTTCCACTACTTTCATTAGTGCTCTCATACATGCTCGTCGGTTGTTGGTACTCTTGACCTGGCCTTTCCTCAAAACAATGTTGATCTGATCAAGATATTTTCTCCGAGGTCGACCTCTACCGACTTGTCCATTCACACTTGCCTTATAAATTTGTTTCGTTAATATCTTCATCCATCCCTTCTACGTGTCCAAACCATCTAAGTATTCCTTTATCTATCTTTGTAACCACATCTTCTTTTACACCACAGCGTTTTCTTATCTCACTATTCTTAACTTTATCAAACCAAGTCACTCCGGCTATACTTCTCAGACTACTTATCTCCGCAGCATTAATCCTATTTTCATGCTTCTTCTGCCAAACCCAACATTCACTACCATTCATAAGTGTAGGAACCAACACATCTCTATGCACCTCCAGACGTGCCTTTTTTGACACTTTCTGGCTATTCATAAAGCTATGCAGTGCCCCATTCATTTGTCTTCCTGCCAACACCCTTCGCTCAATGTCACTGTCATACTTTCCATCTCTCGTAAACTTTGAACCCAAATACACAAATTCATTTACTTGTTCCACTCTTTCACCCTCAATCGAAACTCCACAGTTTGTCATGCTTTCTTCTCTTTCAAAAACCATTACTTTCGTTTTGCTTACATTTATTTTCATCCCTTTGATTTTTAGGGCATCATGCATAACATTAACCATCGCCTGCAACTCCTCTTCAGATGACGCTAATATGACTTGATCATCATTATAGTTAAATAAATGTCAAAGAAAATCTTAATCTGACAAAACAAATAAAGTTTTAAATCTTTTAGGAAATATATTAATCGCACTCCAGCAAACAAATTTAAAATAAACAATAAACAAAAAAGAAAGTACAAAAACACCATAAAAGAGACAAAACAAAATGCAATACGAAAGTACTTAACCGATCACGACCCTGACAATCCGTGGGATATTGCGTATAAAATAATATGAGACAGGAAAAACGACCACAGTGTTCTAAACACAATCAAAAAAGACGATGGACAGTACACGACAGACAGGGAAGAGACCATACAATATCTACATGACAAGTATTTCCCTGTAGACAACGAAGCAGATGATGAGACAGAACATAGACAACTCAGACAAGACAATCACAACGACAGTATAGGACCGCAACAGAACCAATTCACGCACGATGAAATAGCTTTAACAATCTCGTGTATGAAAAATAAAAAAGCTACAGCTAGAGATGGACTCAGCAAAGAACTAATAAACATACTACACACGATCGAACCCAACATACTGACAGGACTGTACAACAGATGCTTGGAAGAAGGAAAATTCCCGGGGGTATGGAAGAGGGCGGATATGGTATGGCTACCCAAAAAGGACGGAGGCAAGCGGCCAATCTGCCTTCTCCCAACGCTAGGGAAGATTCTAGATAAGATGACGGCCAAATTACTCACACACTACTTGGAAGACAAGAAATACATACATAAAAGCCAATATGGCTTCCGACGTGGGCACTCAACAAAAGATGCTATCACAACTTTAGCAGGAAAAATCACGCAAAACAAGCAGAGCAAACTCCACACCGCGATTATAACTTTGGACCTCGCAAACGCATTTAACTCGGCCTGGACCCCCACGATAACTAACATGCTAAGACGTAAAAGCACCCCAAACAACATACATAGGATTTGTAGCGACTTCCTAGAAAACAGGGTCATACAAATTGAGCAAACAATAAGCAACACCAAAAGCCCGCAAGGCTCTAGACTAGGACCCACATTATGGCTACTCATTATGGAGGATTGGTTCGAAATAGCTGAAAAAACACTAAAAAATTCGGAAATTGACTTGATACAGGCCTTCGCCGATGACCAAGTAATAATTATCGCTGGTACCTCCCTTAAACAAATAGAAACGAAATGGTCAAACATTTGGGAAGGATGTGAGAAATGGGCCAAACTAAACAAATTAACATACAACCAGAACAAAACCGAGGAAATATTTATACCGTATAAAGCAAGCAGATTACCAAGACTAAAAATACGTGACAGAAACATTACCTTCAAAGACAGTATACGCTACCTCGGACTTACAATAGACACTGGACTTCTCTACCTGGAACACGTAAAACAGAACAGGAAAAAAGCAACCGACATTGGACACAAACTGTTTATTATAGCAGGACGAGACTGGGGTCGAAAACCAAAATTCTTAAAAGACATCTACGAAAAGGGAATAAAACCCATGCTTTTATACGGAGCAGAGATATGGGGGAGGAGAGCCACAGACACAAGAATACAAAGACAATTGGCAGCGTCAGAACGACCATTTCTACTGGCCATAAGCAAAGCCTATAAAACAGCCCCTACATCGGCATTACACATTCTAGCCGGAACTACACCATTAGAAATAGACGCACTGGCAATACACAAAATATACAACGACAACAGAGAAGCACTAGACGCACTGAAAATAAGGACGATAGACTTACCACATCCAACAGCCATGATAGTAAAAGAGACAAACACACAAAATACAACAGACATAAGAATCTACACAGATGCTAGTATAAAAGATAATCAAAGAACAATAGGGATCTACATAGAACTAAGAGGACGGACAATACGAGAGACCCACAAAATAGAAGGATACATTGACATTAACAAACTAGAAATACTGGCAGTCAAAACAGGCATAAAAATAATAACAGAAAACATAGGAGATTACGCAGGCCAATCCATCTCCATTTTTACGGATTCCAAAGCAGTAATGGAACAGCTAAACAAAGGAAATAATAAATGCAAAATAACAATCGACATAAAAAAAGATCTGGAACAAATGGAAAAACATAACATAACATACAACATACACAAAGTGGGACGAAATGATCCAGGAATAAGGGAAGCCGATAGAATAACCAAACTAGAGAACGACAAAACAACAAAAATATGGACCAAAAAAGAACTCAAGACAAAAAAGAACAAATTACAACTTGACAAATGGCAACAGCTGTGGGACAATTCAAAAACAGGCAGAAAAACATATAACATAATCAACACAGTAAAAATCACGCCACCCTCACTAAACTGGAAAAGAACACAACTGATAACAGGTCACGGAAACATGAATGGGTATTACGAACGGTTCAACTTAAGACAAACAGACGGGACATGCACACACTGCGGCATACTAAAAGACCAAAAACACATCAAAGAAGAATGCACTCTACAACAAAGAATGACAGCAAGACAAACAATCACGGACAAATTACGGAAAAAAGGAATGGACTACCCACCATCAAACGTGGACTTAAACGACAAAGAGCTAATTGCCATACTAAATGAATGGGGGAATGGCATGATACAGGACGACCAACCTCCATGACACTAAGCAAATAAATACAATTTACACAAATGTCTATCAAAACGCACGCCATTTTCCTGTCCAACTAATATAAACACAAACCAAACAAGCTTTTATGATATTAAAATTCCTCTGTACTAATCAAGTTGTAAATAATAATAACTATATTGATAATTTTACTGATATATATTACAAAAATAACATTCAATTCAAATCAGATGTTGTACTCTGTACCTTTTACAACTGTTTTCTTTCTTAACTTTAGTATATTACTTAACATTATATTATTATATATATTGCAAAAATACTTACTGTAAACGAGGTGAGGTGTTGTATTCAGGGAATTCAAACCCCGCTAATTTTTGGAGAGTGGTTGATGGGATGGGTTCTACTTGACATGGGTTTCGCCAGATATTGTGTAGTTCCAGGTCATATGCCGCAAGGTAGGTGAACCATTGCTCTGTGATCTGGTTCCCGCTCTCCTTGGAAGAAGGAGAACAAGAGCACAGGAGCATAAATGCTTCTTTCTCTGTATGACTGTTCGGTACACTTCTTACCAATTGAATTTCAGTTTATAGATTCTTTGTTTATAGCTTTTGCACTTTTCATGCCGGTATTCACCCCATCGGAAGTGGAAGTGGGACAACAACAAATAATTTTTTAATTTTGCAAATCTCTTAGATCAATTCAAAACAATCATTATTCTATACAAAATCGATTGCCATGGAAATAACGGTAAAAATCGCTACCTCAATTTTATCTAATTATTAATTAAAAACGTGTTTAACCAAACATCGAACGAATATTGAGGATTGTTTGTCTCAATTTACATGTTCAAGATGGCGGCTTCACTATGACGGACAAATTTTGTAATTATGGACCGATTCTATTTAAAATTGGTATGTAAGAATTTTCGTTGTCGGAGATTATGATTTTTTCGTCAAAATTAAAAACATCTAAACAGCAGACGATTTTTGTGGTAAAAAAAATTTATAATCTTTACAATAATTTTTATTTATATCTATATTATTAATCCCTAGAATTTAAATTCCTCTCTAACATGTTTTTACACAAATAATATAAATAATTTATTCAACCTTTTTAAATTTCCTAAATATGTATGCAGTCTTCTGATTGATGGAGTCGCCGAAGTCGCTAGATCGATGGATTTTGGAGTCATTGTTTGCTGATTCTTGATTCCTCCGGTTCTTTTAAAAAAACTGCTTGTATTTAACTTTTTAACTATTGACTGTAATTATTAATATATTTTCTTTTTAATTTTAAATCTAACACTTTTTTTTACAACACGAAACACGTCCGCTCTTTTTTCAAACTCAATTTTATACTATATCGACAAACACGTCTGTTTTCTTTTTTAATATTCTTAACGTACTAACAATTTTTATTTCTCAAACAAACATCTCCAAAAAAACCTTACCCATGATATTTTAAATTTTTCTTTTTAGTCACTTCGTTAAACAAAATTTTTTTAAATTATAAAATTTTTTAAAATATTTTTTTAAAAAGACCTTAAAAATAAAATTCTAAACGTATCTGTCAGTTTTTTTCGTCTTTAATAAACATAACCGAAATTACCGATGTGTCAACGTCAAATATTGGAGTGCGGTCCTGACAGCGATAGTAATAAGTTGATTTTACTTTGCTCTTGACGAATCTGCATTTTTCATATACTAAACCATTTACAAAATTTAAAGTTTTGTGACTAAAGTGAATCAGAGTCTTACAGTGAAAAACTGTAAGTACTTTTATATTTAATATCTTCTCAATAAATTCGTCTATCAACATCAAAACTAGGAAATTGGATTTGTTATCACTGTTCAAGGTTTTTTACTTACAACAATTGTTGTGATGGACAGGGTCGTACCTGTCCACAATAGTCGGAATCATAAAATAAAATAACTAGTTAACATGTCGCAACTTAATCTACAGCCGAACAACTCTAAGCACACAAATCCTGCATACTGTAAATCAAACCCTACCTGTTCCAAAAAAATCCTATTCTAATGCAGTAACACAAATAATGTATCCAAACAAGGAACAAGCAACCATTTTTAGCGCACTCGTCAACACACCTACTAAAGATTACCTCATGCCTCTAAGATCTCTCATAGGACCTAAAAACATCACGCATGCATCAAAAATGAGCAACAACAGAATATGTATGTATCTTGCCAGTAAGGAAATTGTAGACAAGTTTATGACAGATTTTGGTGAAATTAAAGTAAATGGCGAAATACTCAAAGCAAAAAGACTTGTCACTCCTGCAAAAAGAATCTTGCTTTCTAATGTTTGCCCAACTATTCCACATAAGGTTTTATTAGCCGAGCTCACTAAGATAGCCGTCAACCCGGTGTCACCAATGACTTTTTTAAAAATACATGCTTTTCTTTCCGAATATGGTCATATATTGAGTTTCAGAAGACAAATATTCGTAACTCCACATAACCTTCAACTCTCAAAATCATTTTTAATTGATTTCGATAATGTCTCATATCGGATCTTCCTTGCAACCGATTCAATGACATGTTTCAAATATCACAAAGCATGGCATCAAGCAGCCCACTGCACTACTAACCAACAATAATTCGACAATAGTAATACTACTATTAACAGTAAAATCAGTAGCCAAAATCCATCATCAGAAAATTCTCTACCCAATAGCTTAGTAATGGACGCAGAAAGCATTGCAAATGCAACTTCTACTGACGAACAAAATCCAGGTAATCTAAAAAAAAAATGTCAGACTCCTACTCACTCACACCCGACAACCCTTCTACAGTTGAACTGTTATATCCTAAATTTACAAAACCTAAAATACCACTGGCACCTGGAAAGAAACAAAAAACATAAATCCCCACTACTGTTTCAGCACCTCCCGAACCACTTACAACAAAACCCATATCATTATTAGCAACTTCTGTCCATCGTACAAATCCGATATCACGTGACTCTTCTCCGGCTTCAACTTTAACCTCCTTCGAACCAGCTAAGTCCTACATAATTGAACATTCTACTGAATTACCATTAAGTTATGAACAAATTACAAATTTATTTGAAAATATACACGGCTCACGTGACCCGCTCCCAATCATTAATGACTACACAACCGACCTTCCAGCATTCGCCAAAATGCTAAGCAGGGTATACCCTCTATTGACGCAAAGGACTGTTAAAACTAAAATAAGTAAGCTAATTAAAAAAATAAATAGACATCAGGGGGTTGATATTCCTAACTCCGAAATCGACTGTTTCCAAGAGAACCAATAGCCGAAAATTGTATAAAAATGGCGACTTTCTACAAAATTTTGCAATGGAACCTTAATGGATATTATACTGGTCTGGCCATGTTACAGTTAATAATATCTGAAGAATCACCTGACATCTTATGCTTACAAGAGACGCACTTCAAAGAAGACCATCACCACATACTAAGTGTAAGCACCCTGAAGATCATTGTTTTAATTTCAACATTTCCTTTATTTAACAATTGCATTAAAACACATTTCGGTTATTTAATAACAATAAACACAGTATGTTATTAATACGTCATTTATTAGTAAAATTACTTATGGAAGGTATTTCGTAATATAGGTTAATATTTCGTATTAGATATTTTTATTATTGCAATTTGCATATTGTCGATATGCGACTATTTGTAATAATACGAAGTAAGCAATATTTGCTAGGAGTTTATTAGATCATAGGTAACCGGGTCAAAAACCCATTGTATATAAATTAATATAACTAACAATAAGAAACAGTCTTCATGATAGTCTTCTTCATAATAGTCTTCATGAAACAGTTTTCTAAAGCTGGTTGTTAGAATAAAATAGTTAAAGGTAAAAGATGGCGTATTATTAACCTTCCACCGATGGCGATCCTACGAACACTACATGGCGATCCTACCGAAAAACGTTCCTGCGAAAAATACTGAAGTTACAAGTTGTGATGTTTTATTTTGATGGCAACGAAAGAAAGAACAAATTAACTAAGTAAAAATGGACGAAAACAGTAGCGATATAAGTAATATACCAGATTTTTTATTAAGTGACAAGGATGGAAAGCTTCCGACTACCAAAGAACTTTTAGCAGCGTTAGAAAAGATTCCAGAACCCGAAATAAAGAAGCAATCCCGTCGAGTATCAGAATCAGCGGATTTGGATTTGTGATGTATAGACAATTAAAATGATTATCCTGAAAATTACTGTGAATGATTCATCGGATAGAATATGAAGATACATGAAGATACATAGTGATATCCAGAACAAAGTGTTAAGTGGATAATAAATATAATTTTGGGTAAGATTTTATTTTTGTAACCGACAGTTATGCTCATTTTTTAATTATTATGTATACTGATTTATTGAATATTGAAATTTTTGTACTTTGTTTGTCGTCCTAATTGCTACACAGTTACACAATTTGGTCTATTAAGTAATGACAATACGGTAAATGACTTATTCTTGGGAACAATTAAATATTAAATTAAACCTTTTGACGGAATATATTAAACGGCAAGCAAAAAGGGCTATTAAAAAGAAAGTTCCAAAAGGAAAAAGTTCTAAGAAAGATATACAAAATAATCTAACTAAATTATTTAACGATTTTACCCATACTTTAGCACTTGCATGGAATAATTTAGATAGTAGTCAGAAATGAAACTGTAGCATAAAATTTCAATTAATTAGAGATAAAGTAGTTCAATCATTTCAAGTTTTAAAATATAAAGTAAAAGTACCGACCTCCTGTTTACAATTGATCGATATTAACATTTTGATGAAAGATAGTGACGAATACGATACATCTGACAGTGACACAACCGACGTAACTAACAAGAATACTAACAGAATATGATGGCTCACCAGATAAGCTTCAAACAATATTAGACGCATTAAACTTACTAAAGAGCAATGCAGCTGACCAAGGTGATAATGCGGTAGCATTCGTTAAGACCAGATTAACCGGGAAGGCTCGAACATTGTTAACAACCGTAACCACGGTTAAGCAAATAAATGAAACCTTAAGTAAGGGCATTAAAGGTGAACCTTCTACTTTAATCATGGCCAAACTGAATAAGTTAAAACAAAACTATAAGGACACAGGCAACTTTGCGACAGAAGTTGAACAGTTGGCAGAGAATCTTAAAAACTCGTATTTAAGAGAAGGAATGCCACCTGGCCTGGTCGAAAAATACACAACAGAAGTAACTGTTAAGACTCTGGGAAATAACGCGGCGAATGAAAAAACAAAATTAATATTGGCAGCAGGAAATTTTAGCACAGTACAAGAAGCACTGACAAAATTTGTTACAGTCGATACACCTCAAACACAAGCTAGCGTTTTATTTCAAGGAGGTAATATAGAATTTTAGCATCAATTAAATAATAGAGGGCGTTACGATTTTAACAGAAAAGGTAACAATTTTTGCAGGCAATTCAATAAGGACACATATAGATCAAATAATCAGTCAAATAATGGTTATCAATATAATTTTAGAAACAGTAATCAGTTTAGGGGTAATTATCATAACAGGAATAATAATAATAATTTTAGAAGAGGGAATAGTAATTCTAATAGGGAGTCGTATAAGACAGACTTTGGACGAAAACACATAGGAATGTGTAATACAATGGAGGAGTCGTGAAACTCTCCCGACCCCTGGCAAGAACTGGGGGCATAAACGAAGGCATAAACGATGGCTTAAACAATGGCATAAAAAATGGTTTAAAGCATGTATTTACTTTTGATTTATCTCTTTCAAATTTTGGTTATTTTGTATACTGACATAACGGACTGCATGTGTACTTTTATTGTAGATACTGGGGCAGATATTTCAATTTCAAAGAACAAAGGGAATTTTTTTTCTTCGCAAATAATGAATACAAATTTTACTATAAAAATTAAAGGAGTGATAGAAGGTTCTGTACAATCCCTAGGCACAATTGACACTATACTTTTTATAAATGATTATTCAGTACAACATAAATTTCATGTGGTTCCTGATAACTTTCCTATTCCAGCTGACGCAATTTTGGGCAGAGATTTTATTTCAAAATTTAAATGTAATTTAGATTACTCTCGATGGTTGTTATCCATAAACGTGGGTAGTAAAAAATTAACAATTCCTATATATAATAGTCCGGACGATAATGTAGTAGTAATACCACCTAGATGTGAAGTAGTAAGAATAATTAATAAATTTAAAGATCTAAGACAGGATGTTGTGGTTGAATAACAAGAATTAACTTCAGGAATATTTGTTGCTAGGGTTATCGTTTCAAGGGAAAACCCTTATGTCAGAATACTTAATTCAACAAACAAAAGTGTATCAGCTTCAATAACATCATTTAAGACGATAGAATTAGATAAATTTCATATATACAATATAAATAAAGAAAAGCACAATAGAAGCCAAGAATTATTTTAGTCATTAGATCAAAACGTACCAGATTATGTAAAAAAAGAATTTTTTAAGTTATGTGATCATTTTGCCGATGTATTTGCTTTAAAAGACGATATATTAACTTATAATAATTTTTATTCTCAAAAAATAACACTAAATGATAATTCACCAGTTTATATTAAAAATTATAGAACACCTCATGCCCATACAGCAGAAATTAACGCACAAGTACTAAAAATGATTAACAATGGCATAATAGAACCATCAATATCTCCATATAACAGTCCAGTACTGCTAGTGCCTAAAAAATCTTAAACGGGAGATAAGGCTGCCACGTCTTGTTCGTTCTCTATAGAGTACTCTGCCAGCGGTCTCTCTACTGGCAAATTATGCCCGAGCTCAGCCGTAGAGGGTAGAAGAAAAAATATATATATAAAAGTAAACCGCGCCACCGACTTAGACGGTTCAAGCCGGAAACCCCTAGGTCTTATAGGCACTAGCAGAGCCACACGATAAACAACTGAGATTATGGTGAACAAAATAAATGAAATTATAGCTAAAATATATGAGATACTTTACTCCTACAATAAATCAAAGTACACAGTTCAATAATAAAATTATAACAAATATAGTCAAATTAACAGCTATGGTAAAATTTTTTTTTCGCTAAAACAAACCAAAAATTTTAAATTTACAATTTTATAAAATAACCAAAACAAAAGTAAGAGTAACAGACTTTACCAAGTTACCAAAAAGAACGTATATAAGTCAACTCTTTAATAATACTAAATCAAACGTTCACATAAGGCTGCTAATTTACTCATGTTTTTATCATTTACATAAAGATTTACACTGTTAAAATAATCGAGTTTATTTAAAAATATATTTACAATGGTTGTCTTTTAAAATATCAATATTGTAGGATATTTACAAATAAGTATGAAGAAAATATTTTTACTTGGACATAAAGAATTATTGAGAAGATTATTTTAATCAAAGTTTAGTTTTGGCATATTATCTAATGCAATAAATAGTTTTTAATAATGTATTATATTAATAAATTAAAACAAAACTTAATTGTGGTGTCAAAAATAAGTCACGTCGTTAAATATTCAAAAATAAATCACTTGTAACCTTTGGGTAAACGCATATTGTAGATCAAATATAAAAAAAAAAATAACTTTAATCTTGAACACCTTAATACGGAGTTCCTGCTAAAAACACCAAGCAAGTCTTTATAACACTGCAATTTATCGTCGATATGGATGATACGAATGCACTACTCCTGTGGCCGGTTTGGTTATGGAACGGCACCTGCTAATTAACAATGGCTTCCCTCAAATAAATCCCGCATGCGGTCATTTTAACTCGACACCAAAATCCAAAATATCAACAACGGAGGTAAGATAGAATGGTCAAGTTAAAAATTAAATGGTTTATCTTCAAAATCCAATTAAGATGGCCCAAATACAGCCAGGTATGAAAGGAAAACCGTAGAGGTTTTGCACACTTGTTAATATCACACCGCCCCAAAAATTCTCACCACACGACTCGGACTACTTCCCATGCCGGATATCAAGAAATGACACGGAATTGACGTCAACCAAGAATATTCGCAAGTCTATCTTCCACACTAAGAATCGCGTTCGTCTGTGTTGATAGCTAGCCTCATCTACACATAAATGTAAACCAAACAATAATATAATCGATAATACACAATAATCGAGGCTAAAAACTAAAGCAAAATCTAATAATGAAAATACCTTACTCAATCTCCAGTGATCAACAAAAATGCCATAGCCATTAACAATTGAATCTTATCACAATAAGGTATGCAACACTATTTACAACGAATGATATATTTAAGTTACAACAAAATACGGTACGCGACACTATTTACGAGTACTTGAGGAATATAAAATTATCAGAGATATAATTATAATGGAACTGTAGAAGGGAAAAAAAGGCACGTTACACGGCATGGAAACTATGTATAGATTTTAGGTAGTTAAATAAGAAAATTACACTCGATAAATTTCCGTTACCAAGAATCGATTCTATATTAGATCAACTAGGTAGGGCCAAATGGTTTTCAGTACTACATTTAATCTCGAGGTATCATCAAATACCTTTGGACGAGGATTCGAAAAATCTTACATCATTTAGTACCGAATCTGGGTCATACAGATTTACCAGATTACCTTTTGGATTGAATATAAGTCCAAACAGTTTTTAAAGAATTATGACTATGGCATTTACTGGGTTAACGCCAGAAAAAGCTTTTTTGTACATGGATGACTAAAAAGTTATAGTGTGCTCTGAAAAACATCATTTGAAAAACCTAAAAAACGTATTTGAAACTTGTAGAAAATTTAATTTAAAATTAAATCCACAAAAATGTAAATTCGTTAGAAAAGAAGTAACTTATCTTGGTCATCTTTTATCGGATAAGGGAGTCTTGCCAGACAAATCTAAGTATGATGTTGTACAAAGATACCCGTTACCGACAACAGCTGATGAGGTTAAGCGATTCGTAGCGTTTTGTAATTACTATAGAAGATTTATCCCACAGTTTGCAGAAATCTGTTTACCTTTAAATTCATTAACGAGAAAGAACGCAAAGTTTAATTGGACGAATTATTGTCAAACTGCATTTGAAACACTTAAAAATTCATTGATTAAACCACCAATTTTACAGTATCCAGATTTTACTAAACAATTTGTTTTGACAACAGAAGCTTCTAATACGGCTTGTTCTGCCATACTTAGTCAAAATTTTGATGGGATAGATTTGCCCATTGCATTTGCATCACGGGGCTTTTCAAAAAGCAAACTTAATAAACCAATAATTCTAGAAGAACTTACAGCCATACATTGGGGTATTAAACATTTCAGGTGTTATCTGTATGGAGCGCCTAAATTCTTAGTTAAAACGGATCATAAACCGTTACACCATTTATTCTCAATGAAAGATCCAACTTCAAAATTAACTAGGATTAGATTAGATTTGGAGGAATATAACTTTGAGATTGAATATATAAAGGGTGCAGTCAATGTGGCTGATTCACTCTCAAGGATATCTATAACTGACCTTAAACAAATACATCAGAATAATGAACAAATATTAGCAATTACGAGATCAATGACAAAGCAAAACAATAAAAAAGAAAACTTAAGACAAGCTGGGAGTAAGGAGATAGAAAATAATAAAATTAATATTAAAATTTATAAAGCTAATAATTCCTTAGATATAGCAAAATTGCCTATTTTTCATTTTGAGATAAAGCCGACATCACTGAGGATGGTCGTACGGCATAAAAAGAAAATGCTCATTAATACACGTGTTAATATTGTAAACGACGACTTTGATTTGGGTCAAACGTTGTCTCAGTTAGACAAACTGGCAGTAATTAATAACGTGGGAAAAGTGAAATTGTTTATTAATGATAAAATATTTTTACGGTGCACCGAAAGTAAATTAAAAAGTGAAGGCAATAAAATATTAAAATTTTGGACAATCGTCATTTGTGAAGTACCAAAAAAGGTAACAAGTAAGGATGAAATAAACGACTTAATGACAAAATATCACAATGATCCACTCTTTGGAGGGCATTGTGAACAAAAATGCTTACTTAAGAAACTCAAAAAAATTTATAGATGGACAAATATGTCAAAAACAGTGGCTGATTTCGTAAAATCATGCCACAAATGCCAAATTAACTCATGTAGAACCATTGCTTATAACTCCTACCCCGCAACAAGCATTTGACATAGTGTGTATAGATACAATTGGTCCTTTCTTAAAGTCAAACTCTAATAATGTTTACTCAGTGACTATTCAATGTGAACTCACGAAGTTCGTAGTAATAATTCCTATTCCTAATAAAGAAGCGAAGACAGTGGCCAACGCAATTTTTGAACAATTTATTTTAATATACGGGCCGATGAAAGAAATCAGAACTGATATGGGACTAGAATATAAGAACGAATTACTAACAAACATTTCTAAATTAATAAATATTAAACATAGTATCTCAACAGCGTATCACAGCGAAACTATAGGTGGATGTGAAAGAAATCATAGAGTTTATAATGAATATGTCAAAAGTTACATAAACGAGACACACACAGACTGGGACGTATGGTGTAAATATTATGCTTTTTGTTACAATACAACACCAAGTTCGTATCACAACTACACACCTTTCGAACTTATATTTGGAAGACGATGTAATCTTCCAGACGAACTAGTTAATGGGAACATTGAACCAATTTATAATATTGACGCTTATGAGCAAGAGATAAGGTATAGGTTACAGACAGCGCTTACAAGAGCTAAAGTATGCCTAGAGAAAAGTAAAGAAACTAGAAAAAAGTCATGAGATTTAAATATCAATCAAATTCACTTAAAAAAGGGGACGAAGTAATCTTAAAAAACGAAATCTCGCATAAGTTAGATGCCAGGTATGATGGACCGTATGTTGTACTTGATACAATAGGCTCAAATTGCATTATACAAGCAAAGAATGGCAAACAAAGTACCTTCCACAAAAATAGGTTACAAAAGTACCATCTTAAATAATAATTGTAAATAAAGGTATAATTTAGTGACATTATTTTATTATTTGTGATAATATATAATTCTAATTTACTTTATAAATTACTGGGTACTCAAAAGTCATAACATGATATTTTAGTATTTATATTGTTTTTATATATATATATATATATATATATATATATATATATATATATATATATATATATATATATATATATATATATATATATATATATATATATATATATATATATTTTTTTTTTTTCTTCTTTACATAATATTACATCTATTTTTGAACATTCCACAAACAAAAATGCAAAGATCATCTAAAAGTAATTGTCTGTTCATCATTTTAAGTCAATTTCATTGTAGTATCTTATTACACAACACGTATCAGCAATTAATAACTTACCTACATTAATATCGTTTAAATTAAAATTTAATTTTTAGTTAATTTTACAGACAAAATTCCAGATCTGATCACCCTGTAATTTTGTCTTTCAAAGGGTGGGCATATAAGCACCCTGTAGATCATTGTTTTAATTTCAACATTTCCTTTATTTAACAATTGCATTAAAACACATTTCGGTTATTTAATAACAATAAACACAGTATGTTATTAATACGTCATTTATTAGTAAAATTACTTATGGAAGGTATTTCGTAATATAGGTTAATATTTCGTATTAGATATTTTTATTGTTGCAATTTGCATATTGTCGATATGCGACTATTTGTAATAATACGAAGTAAGCAATATTTGCTAGGTGTTTATTAGATCATAGGTAACCGGGTCAAAAACCCATTGTATATAAATTAATATAACTAACAATAAGAAACAGTCTTCATGATAGTCTTCATGAAACAGTTTTCTAAAGCTAGTTGTTAGAATAAAATAGTTAAAGGTAAAAGATGGCGTATTATTCACCTTCCACCGATGGCGATCAAACGAACACTACACTAAGAACATATCAGTGTTATTATAAAAATAGATTAAACAGACAACAAGCAAATGAAAGAGTAGCCATTTATGTCTCAAACACTTTACAATCTGAAATAGTCCCGATTGTTTCTAACCTCGAAGCAACTGCAGTGAAAATTATAGGCTCCAGAACAATACATACATGCATACATACATAAAGTCACGCCTTTTTCCCATAGGGGTAGGCAGAGACCACTTCCTTCCACTTGCTTCGGTTCTTACACACATCTTTATTGGAAAAGTCACCATCATGAGTAAACACAATCCAGTAACATGGTGGAAAAAAAATTGTGATATTGCTATACGCGCATGCAAAACCGCTTTCAATAAATATAAAAAGCATAAAATAACAGAGAACCAAATAGAATTCAAAAAACTTCGAGCATTTGCAAGATACACAATTAAAAAGGCCAAAAGAGAATCCTGGCAAGCATATGTCTCGTCAATTAATATCTCCACACCTACATCAGAAGTTTGGAAAAAAATTAAAAACATTAAAAACTCATTTCAGAAGATACCGTCCCTGGAGTATAATGAAAACTAATTACAAATAATGCAAAAATTGCAAAGGCATTGGCCGAGACCTATGAACAACGTTCAAGTAGCAATAACTACAATGCAACATTCAAAATTGCAAAATCGATCGCGGAAAAAGAAGAAATTACTATACATGAATGCAACGATGCTTTTGATTTACTTATAACAAGCACATAATTCAATAGCGCACTCATTGATATGAAGGAAACAGCTAGCGGACCAGATGATATACCTGTTATTTTCCTAAAACATCTACCAGAGAATGCAAAGCAGTTTTTGCTGGCAATATACAACAAAATATGGATCCAACACCATGTTCCGGAACAAAGGTCAAAAGCAATAGTAATACCAATTTTAAAACCAAAGAAGCCCAAAAACTGTCCCGAATCTTACAGACCAATATCCGTAACTTGTGCAATGTGCAAACTACTTGAACAAATAGTCAATAAACGACTTCTGTGGACATTGGATAAACATAATTCTTTGATACCACAGCAAAGTGGCTTTAGACAAAATAGATCCGCTATAGATAACATTTTACACCTTGAAAGTTTTATACACGAAGCCTTCGCCTTACAGCAGGAATGTATCGCAATCTTCTTTGATATTAATAGAGCTTTCGATACTGTCTGGAGATACCACATACTACAAACCCTAAAAACACGGTCACAGTTTGGCATTCATTAAAAACTTTATGAACAATAGAACGTTCAAAGTAAAATTTAATGAATGCATTTCTCACAGCAGTCTTCAAGAAAAAGGTACACCACAGGGATCAGTCATCAGTTCAACTCTGTTTCTCCTTTCAGTCAATAGTATTCTGCAAGACTTACAAGCTCCCATTAAAGCTCAATTGTACGCTGATGACCTTTTCATATTCATAAAAGAAAAAAATCTGCAGTCGATGGAAAACCTTATTCAGAACTATCTACTTAATCTTGAACGATGGTGTAGCAAAACAGGCTTTGAATTCTCTTCATCGAAAACACATTGCATGAT
This sequence comes from Agelastica alni, assembly GCA_950111635.1. Classification (NCBI taxonomy): domain Eukaryota; kingdom Metazoa; phylum Arthropoda; class Insecta; order Coleoptera; family Chrysomelidae; genus Agelastica; species Agelastica alni. Next base: position 32,339,467 of record OX467718.1, on the reverse strand, counting down.
ATTTTCCAAAAAAACGAAACATTACTCACCAAACTTATTTTTACACGGACATTTGCTAAAAACCGTGCGTTCTACAAAGTTTTTAGGAATGTACTTAGACAGCAAATTAAACTGGACAGATCATATTAACCAACTAATGGTTGACTGTCAAAAACGACTTAATATTTTAAAAGTCGTGGCAAACAAAAATTGGGGAGCGGATGGTCCAACTCTAATGTTGCTGTATAAATCCCTAATAGGATCCAAAATGGATTATGGAGCCATTGCATATGACTCAACTCTGAATAACCCTTCTAGAAACAATTCAAAACACCGCGTTTCGCATTATCACTGGAGCATTCAGATCAACGCCTGTCAAAAGTTTACAGTGGGAGTTAGGAGAAGTAACATTAAAAACGCGAAGAGAGCTACAGAGTATGAATTATGCAGTCAAAATATGCTCTGACAAACTAAATCCTACCTTTAATTACACTTATACAACCAAGATACAAAGATTTTTCACACAAAAATCAAGAACAGCTAAACCTTTTTATGAAAGAATAAGAACTTATTTCAAACATACAAATTTTTTACTTCCCGAACTATATCCCATTCCCAATTCAGTAAAACCATGGACAATAAAAATACCCCAGTGCATAATTTACCTAAGCAATTTCAATAAACACGATACAAATCCTCACTTTCTAATAGCAAAATTTAAAGATCTGCTATCCAAATACCCAAATTACGAAAACATCTATACAGATGCATCCAAAACCCCGGAAGGCGTAGATGCTGCAGTAGTAACCTCCTCTGAAAAATTAATATTTAAACTCCCAATTGACAATACGATTCTATCTGCCAAACTTTATGCAATATTTTAAGCTCTCAAATATATTACCATCACTGATTCATACAATAAATTAATAATCCTTACAGACTCACTTAACTCCTTAAATTTAATTCAAAATTTATATCCCAAACATCCAATACTATAAGACATCAAGAACGAACTATATTCAGCGAACGAAAAGGGGAAAATAGTAACATTCATCTGAATCCCTTAACATATAGGAATTCAAGGCAATGAAATAGCAGACAAGTGTGCTCGCGATGCAATTAGTGACGATAGTGTTCCCCTAAATAACAGTGTTGTAAGTTCGGACATAAAAAGGTCTCTTTTAAACAAAATAACGTTTAAGTGGCAAAGTGAGTGGAATCAGTGCGAACAAAAGTTACGGGAGGTAAAGCCCACGTTCCAAAAATGGTTGTGTTATCCAGAAAACCGCCAGTGTCAGGTCAAAACATCACGCTTGCGACTGGGCCATACGAGAATTACACACGAATATCTAATAAAACAGGAACCGATTCCTATGTGTATATCCTGCAATACAGTTCTCTCCATTAAACATATATTGTTAAACTGTACTAAATACACAATACCAAGAAAAAGGTATAATGTACCTAATACTCTGTCCAGTGCTTTGAGTATAAACAATGTCTGTAACATGTTACTGTATTTGAAAACCATAAACGTTTAGAGTTTAATAAAGGGTTACTGTTATACTTTCGTAATTATATTAATGTGTTGCTAATAACCTTTATGGTTGATGCAATTTATTTTTTAAATAAAAAGAAAAAAAACGGCAAATATTGTTATATCAATTCATTGCAATGTAAAAATTTAAAACGTAAAATTATAACAATTTTCATATAACACAGGACTAAACGATCTTGGTACGGTAAGTAAAACCGAAACCCACGGCGTACCACAAGGCCTGCATTGCGATGGGACGCAATCCCTAAAATTATTCGTAAAGGACGCGCCCACTGTTTGGCGACGCGCCAATGCATACATCAGAGAAAAAAGACTGTTTGTCGCTAATATAAGGGAACACGGTTTACAACGGCCATATGAAACAGATGAGAACTTCCCGTATTATTCGGTAAGTTTTATGTACTACATATGTAAACATGGTGTAGTTGCAGTGCAATGGGGCAATAAATGCCACTTGTGTCGCCGGAAAACCCAGAGGTAAACCTAAGCCCCCGTGGTGGTCAGTTAAAATAGCTAACCTAAGGAGGCGCTTTAGACGAGCATTCAACGGGGTAAAGCAAACCAACGAGTGGGGATTTTTTAAGAACGAGTTAAACTCGTTAAAGAAAAGCGTAAGACTTGCTAAAAGAAAATCCTAGTCTGAATTCCGCATTAGCATAGAGAATGCGACAGAAGGCAACAGACTAAGGAGAATCATGTCCACCAACTAAGTGGCACCGGGCCATCTGAAAAAATCTGATGGCATCTGGACAGTCACGGTAGAGGAAACACTGGGGACCCTGGTAAATACCCACTTTCCTGGATAACAACAGGAAAGATACCAGGAGATGAGGCAAACAGCAACGCGCTCAGAATCGGCCCATATTGGACCTAATTGTTCCGTGACTAGAGGCCATATACAAGGCCATATACTAAGCATAGCATATGTACCACTCAAGTGGAGGGAAGTGAGAGTCGTTTTCATCCCTAAAGAAGGAAACAGTAAGTAAGGTACACGGTACCTTAAAAGACTACAGGCCAATAAGCCTTTCGTCTTTCTTGCTAAAAAAAAGACACTAGAAAGGTTACTTGATGTTCACATCAGAGGCCTCCTGGACGAAGGAAAATTTTCCCACTCCCAACACGCGTACTGTAAGGAGAAATCAGTGGAGACAGACCTTCATAGTTTAGTGCAGAAGGTAGAGAAATCTCTCCACCCAAAGAAGTACTCATAAGCCATAAGCCCTTCTTGACATTAAGGGGGCATTTAAAAACTTAACTTCCAGTGCAATAACACGGGCATTATTGAATCTACAGTTGGACGATCCGACTGCGAAATTCATAAGCCACATGCTATGCACTAGAGAAATCAAAGCTAAAATATATGGATGCTTTATAAGGAGATTCGTCACCAGAAGGACCCTACAGGGTGGGGTACTCTCGCCCCTACTGTGGAATCTCACACTCAATAAGTTTCTGATACGAATAAAAAACTACGGCTGAAAAATCGTAACCTATGATGATAACCTATTTTTTCTAGTCTCAGGGAAATTATTAGGGATCCTATCTCATATTATGCAAAATGCACTTCATGTACTAGTTTATTGAAGCAGAAAAAACAGAACTAGTACATTTTACGAGAAGAAACAAAATTTCCGTCTTTCCCCTTCCAGAAATTGGAGGACAAACTATAAACCTCTCGGAGCAAGCTTAGTACCTGGGCCTGATCCTAGACCGAAAGCTGCTGTGGAGGGAGAATATAGAAAAAAGGGTAAGGAAAGCTGCTGTGGCGACCTATACCTGCAGAAGGGCCATCGGTATACAATGGGGGTTACAACCCCATGTTTTTCATTGGCTTTATATTACAGTCATAGGACCGATTTCAATGTATGGTTCGTTAGTATGGTGGCCAGCCCTAAGGAAGGAAGTCAACCACACAAAGGTAGAAAAAGTCCAGAGATTGGCATGTCTGCTGATCACAGGCTGTCTACGGACCACCCCAACAAAAACCCTTGAAACGATCTGTTTGGGAACCAAAAGCACTATGGTCACTCTGGACTACTTAGAAAATACGACCTGTGCACAAAAAACACTGATTACACTAAACCTACCCCTATGTTCGAAGGCGACCTATCCCTGAAAATTCCATCCAAAAGATTGGGCCGAGAATCTAGTGCAACCTTAGGGCGCAGTATTTTATACGGAAGGCTCTTAACTAGAGGGGAGAGTAGGTTGCGGTATCTTCTCAGAAGACCCCTTACTTAACCTGTTGTTTGGTTTGCCTAATCACTGTGGTGTGTATCAAGCTGAAATGACAGCTATTACCGAGGCAGCTGTCTGTATACTCCACAACGAAGCAAAGTTCAGCGAGATATCCATTTTTTGCGACAGCCAGGCTGCTATCAAATCACTAAACTCAGTCTACTTGACCTCTAGGACAGTGGTGCAATGCTGTGCCGCACTGGATGAGATAGGAACTAAGTTTATAGTTTACATTGTTTGGGTACCTGGACACAGGGACATACCAGGCAACTGTAAGGCGAACGAGCTAGCAAGAAAGGTCACCACCCTTCCAGCTGTATCTGTCTCATCTCAGCAAGGAGTACTGATTGCAAATTGCCAGGTTTTCCTGCACAGCAAAGTAGTTCAAAAAGCCAACGTGAGGTGGCAAAATGAACCCATATGCACATTATCGAAACAGATCTGGTCTAAACTAGATCTACGTGGAACTAAGGATGTTTTAACTCTATCCAGGCAGTCCATTGGAAATGCGATCGCGGCCATAAAAGGACACTGAGCAGGTGGATCCCATACACAGCGCATGGGAATCGCAGCGCTACGACATGGTTTCTGTAGAAGCTGTCACGATGAGGAAGAGGAGAAAGCAATGGTATAATCTTCTTTGCCACTGCCCTGCCCTGGGCAAAAAACGGCTGTTTATACTAGGGCAACCGAACTTTGATGACTTATCTGATCTCAACTCAGTTAGCATTAAATACTTTACACTTTTTATTAAAAGTTCTAACTGGTTCTCACGAAAGAGGAGAAAGGAACCGCCGTCCATCACGGTATCACAACGGGCCAAAAGGCCAAAGTAGGTTCCTCCGAACCACCGTTTTAACCTAACCTAACCTAACATGACTGTTTTTATTATATATTTTAAATATTTTGGAAGCTACTTCATTTTGGCACCAAATGAAATTAGCAAATATTTCGTTAAAAAAGTTAACTTTATTTAAAAGAAAAACTGTAAGCTTCAGGCTCATAGGTTTCGAAATACATTTCATGCATTTTTCTTACATTTACCTCTGGTGATAAATAATACCTTTTCAAATTTTTTTCTCTTCTGTAGTGAGAAGTTCTTCTTTAAAAATGTTCAATATGAGTATCTATTTGGGCAAGTAAATGAGCGGAATGAATGTTTGGTCTATTGTTGTTTTCCTCTTGATTTTTCTCTTTGGGATATAGCCCCTTCTAGGCCAATAGGTTTTGTTATAAGCTCCACTTATTTAGTTATAATACCGTGAAAGGCTACAAACACCTTCTTGCAGACCATTTCCTTTTCAATACCAATGCGCACTTTACCATAAATGGGAAAAAAATTCAAATCTTAGATATGCTAACTCAGCAGAAGAACTTAAAGAATTGATACAACGACTCGAGAGAACATCAAAAGAGTATTGTCTAAAAATCAACTATGCCAAATCTAAAGTATTGATAGTTGATAGATCAGATAAGACAGCAACACACGACATTGCCAACTGTAAAGTGGTAGATCAGTTTGTTTAACTGGGTGCCCTTATCCACTCCTCCGACAGCTACGAGATGGAGATCAGCCGTCGTATTTAACTTGGCCAAGCAGCAATGAATAAAATTTGGAAAGATCGATATATATCCATCAATACCAAAAAATCACTGGTCCATGCCCTAGTGGTCTCTATTTTCTGGTACGCTTCCGAGACATGGGTTATGAAGGTAGCCGACAGGCATCGGGTCGACGCCTTTTAAATGTCGGTATGGCGAAGAATGCTAATACCGTGGACGGCACATCGCACCAATGTGTCTTTGCTGAACGAGATTGGACCATTAAACCGTCTTAATAGCTTGACATCAGCGCGAATACTGAACTTCTTCGGACATATAACTCGTCACGACAACATTGAGAGACTGATTGTCCAGGGCAAACCACTTGGCAAAAGAAAACGCGGACGCTCCCCATCTAGATGGACAGACATTGTATCAAAAGTAACCAAGCGTCCACTAGTGGAAGCCATTAGAACTGCTGCTGATCGTGGGAGATGGCGAGAGACTGTAAGAAGAGTTCTGAGTAATAACACCTGACATTAACTTGTGATCACTACACGTCGTCCTCGACGTTATTCTAGGAAGAAGCGCACCTAGAAAATATTGGTACATTGTAACACGACGCCCTTTTCCGCAACGCCTCTGTACTTTGGTGCACACGTGTTCTTTCCTAGACGAGCAACCGTTTCTCCCCTCCTGCAAGTGCCACATTCTATAAACACTTGTTGCAATGCCTTCGTAGTGACCGCATCGCCCAGCTGTTGTTTTTTTCCTTAACACACTTGTTCAGTACAGTTTAATACTTTTCAATAAGCTTCATTAATTTTTATTTTGTTCGTTTGATTAGCCGAAAGGTTGTCAACATTAATTTTACGCAATGAAATTAACAGCTTACATTTTTTAGTGTTTGGGGTGGGCTCCTTCGTTGAGCTGCTTGACATGTAATTAAACCAGACAAATCTTGCCTAACGTTAGTCCCTAATTTATTGGAATTCTTCAAAATTGCATTTCTATTGTCGACATAAATCTTTGTGAAACAGTGATACTTGCATTCGCAATCATTACCGATTTTGCGGTATTCAACTTGCTTTCCTGTAGCTCCCACATAAGCCTTTCCCAATGCCCTGTTATATATTCTTACATTTCGTTTCCACTTTTCAATATCAAGTAACTTTCTTTTTTTTTCTAACCTCTCTTTCTGGAACCACTGTATCCGACTCATTTTCACTACTATGAAGGGAAGGTACGTAGTCATCTGATAAGCCTGCATCTTCCATAATACTCAAAGACTCTTGAGAACTCATTCTTTAAATAATCTTTATCTCAAATTTTCATTAATAAAAACGCTTTTATTGGCATACCGTGTGACAATAACCACAAAACCGATAATAAATGTGTCACTGGTCTGGTGCAAAAACGAGGCATCTGACATATACCTTGTTTATACAACCAACAATACATAAGGATATCTGCACAGTTGCCTTCTTATTGCACAAAATGATTAGTAGTAAATAGAGGATATAGCTAAAACAAATTGAGCATTATACTTGAAAGAATTATAAAGTGCTGTGTACGAATAATTTTTAAAAATTATTTACATAAAATACCCCGTAACTCAGAAGTAAACATATTTTAGCCATGTTAATTGGGTTGAATATTTATATTTTTAGTTCAGGATCCTGTAGTTGAAAAATTTTAAATTAGTAATGAAACAAACTGTACAATACTACAGTATGCATATCTTTTTAGTAATATTGAACTACTTATATCAATTAATCAGACATTTGTAAGATGGCTATACCATTAACATTACGCCACTCGAAGACGTCGAGTACAGGATGGATGTCGATTCGTATCTGGTGTTGAGCGAGTAAGTATTATACATTTCAATAAATTATTCGTCACTATCACTGTTAACACGCATTTTCATTAACTCGCTTTAGTTCCTGACTATATGTCTGTTCGGTACACTTCTTACAAATTGAATTTAAGTTTAAAGATTCTTCGTTTATAGCTTTTGCACTTTCCATGTCGTTATTAACCCCTTCGGAAGTAGGAGTGGGACAACAATCAATAACTTTTCATTTTTGCAAATTTCTTAGATCAATTCAAAATTCAAAACAATCATTATTCTATACAAAATCGATTGCCATGGAAATAACGGTAAAAATCGCTACCTCAATTTTATCTAATTATTAATTAAAAACGTGTTTAACCAAACATCGACAGAACTTGCTTTTCAGTTGATTTGAATTATTAATATCGAAATTCATCAAATATCGGCAGCGGCGGCGGCACCTTTTCGAATGTTCACATACACATCAAGAAATTACCACTTACTGAGTTATTACTTAAATAGTAAATTTAATCATTTGTCCGCCATTTTGTAGTAGACATAATTAATTTTCCTGTAAGAAAATTGTCACAATACATTATTAGCACTACAATATGGCGGTTAAGTTTTGGAATTATGGTCCGATTTGATGAAACATATGGGGATTCTCGCGAACGAATATTGAGGATTGTTTGTCTCAATTTACATGTTCAAGATGGAGGCTTCACTATGACGGACAAATTTTGTAATTATGGTCCGATTCTATTCAAAATTGGTAAGTAGGAATTTTCGATGTCAGAGATTATGATTTTTTCGTCAAAATTAAAAAAATCTATATAGCAGACGATTTTTGTGGTTAGCATTCGATTCCATTCAAAACTGATATCTGTGGGTTTCCGAGGTCGGAGATAACGATTTTTTAGACGACATTCGGATACTTAGTATTCGTTTGGCTTCTGAACGTTAAACACGTATCGAGAGCTCTCTTACTGTTAAGAAGGTGATAAACGGGTATCATCGTACGCGAGTGATATCCGGCCTTCTTATCGCGGTCGTTAAAATTATCGTGCTACATAAATAATGTTTTCACAACTAACCGTACCACAATCGCAAAATGAAGCGATATTAATACAACAAAATAATGCGTTATTTATTTATTAATTTATTATTACTATTTATTTATTAACTATCAACGTTACCAAAATGAACAGCAGCTGTATAACAGTTAGAAATTATCGAAAGAGGAGAAAGTAAAAGCCATACTCAAAAACCAATTAAATGAAATACATACAATGAACGAAAAACTGAGCAAAAATTTCTCAGAAAAGGAAAAAAGACTGTCTACCAACATCGTACAAGAAACGACAGTCGAATATCGAATTGATAAATTACAGATGGCAGCTCCGATATGGCGGACAAATTTTTTACTTATGGTCCGATTCGATTCGACATCAATGTATGAGGGTTTTCGGGAAGAAATATTGAGGATATTTTGTAACAGAACATACAAAAGAAAACAGGAAAAAATCAGCAGACATAGGCAGTAAGCTATTTATAATAGCAGGGCGAGACTGGGTCGCAAGCCAAACACATCGAAAGCAATTTACGAACTAGCAATCAAACCAATGATATTATACGCATCGGAGGTATGGGGGCAAAGGACGAACGACTTCAGAATAATAAGACATCTAAATGCTGCAGAAAGACCCTTTCTGCTGAGCATCAAAAAAGCATACAGGACATCACCAACTACGGCACTCCAAGTATTGGCAGGCACAACACCACTAAGTATAGTCGCACGATCAACCCATGAAATATATGTAGAACAACAAGACACAATACAAAGCATAAAAACAAGAACAACAGACCTCCCGCACCCTACAGCAATGACAAGTACAACATCACAGTCACATAGAAGACATTTGTCTTTATACGGACGCAAGCAAATCTGGCAAAGAAAGCGCGATAGGCATATACAAAACAAACCAAGAAAAAACAATAACAACCAAACATAAATACAAAATAAATAGCACCGCTGATATAAATACATTAGAAGCAATAGCGCTCAAAACGGGTATCGAGACACCTTTACAATATACGCACAGGCTACAAGACAAAACAGCAGCAATAAAAATAGATTCAAAATTGTCATAGAACAGCTACAAAATGGCAACAAAAAAACATACATACATACATAAAGTCACGCCTTTTTCCCATAGGGGTGGCAGAGACCACTTCCTTCCACTTGCTACGGTTCTTACACACATCTTCTGCTTTCTCTACTTTCATTAGTGCTCTCATAAATGCTCGTCGGTAGTTTGTACTCTTAACCTTGCCTTTATTCAAAACAATGTTGATCTGATCAAGATATGTTCTCCGAGGTCCACCTCTACCGACTTGTCCATTTACACTCGCCTTATAAATTTGTTTCGTCAATCTTTCTTCATCCATCCTTTCTACGTGTCCAAACCATCTAAGCTATACTTCTCAAACTACTTATCTCCGCAGCATTATTCCTATTTTCATACTTCTGCCAAACCTAACATTCACTACCATACATAAGTGTGGGAATCAACACACCTCTATGCACCGCCAGATGTGCCTTTTTTGACACTTTCTGGCTATTTATAAAGCTATGCAGTGCCCCATTCATTTGTCTTCTTGCCATTTCAACTGTTATCCTGTCATACCCATTAGCTGAACCCAATTTCATACTGTTTAACGCTTCAATAAGTTCTGTCTTAGTAATTTTACTTTTTACTTTCGAAGTATTCCTTTTATCTCTTTAATACGCATTCCTCTCCTTTTACCATATTACCATCTTGGTTTCTGATTTTTTCCAATTGCGAGGTAGAATTTTTACCTTTGAAGGTTCTTATGGACTTTCAGGAGAGTTTAATATTGTTTTGAAAATTGTCAGATAACCTTCTTTCAAATTCATTTTTATCACTCAACTTTTTTCTTGCCACAACCTCTTTTGCCACACATTTTAACCTTTTATATTCATTCTTTGCCTTGTTTACATCCTCAGTCGTTGCCTTTTACGTTCTTTGATTGGCTTTTGTAGCCAGCCAATCTAGCCAGGCTTTCTTTTTCTCTCACACTGCTTTTTGAACTTCTACGCACATTTTCTGTAGCTTGCATTCTTTCCTTCTTTTACTTACATAACACCACACCACGATTCCTTCCTTAAATGGCATAATCGGGCCTTTAAAGCATTGTATCATATTTTTTTTAGTAAGTATAAAAGCATCATCATTTGAGGCTCATAACAATAATGTTGGTGTATTTTATCGAACCAAAAGAATTTGACACTTTATTTAATTATTAAAATAATTATTAATATATATATATATATATATATATATATATATATATATATATATATATATATATGGATAGTGAAGATCAGTTGAAGGTATGGCAAAACTACATTACTGAACTCTTCCAAGATGACCGTTCAATATCGGATAGCGTTTGTGTAGAACTGGATGGACCAGAGATTATCAAAGATGAACTCAGAAAAGCCTTAAATCAATCAAAAAGTGGAAAAGCAGCAGGACCAGATGAAGTGAACGCGGAAATGCTAAAACTGATCTAGACAAAAACGACACGCTCTTGAAAATGTTTAATACCATATATAATACAGGGAATATCCCTATGGATTGGTTGAAATCCACCTTTATCAGCTTGCCGAAGAAAGCGAACGCCAGTCGTTGCAGTGAATACAGACTAATCAGTCTAATGAGTCATGCCTTGAAAATATCCTACACACTCGGTTGTGGAAAAAGATAGAAGAGCATATTGGGGAAACTCAGTTCGGATTCAGAAGTGGCCTTGGAACGAGAGATGCCTTGTTCTCCATTCAAGTTCTGGTGCAGAAATGCATGGATCAACAAAGAGATGTGTTTGCCTACTTTGTTGATTATGAAAAGGCCTTTGACAACGTTAGGCACGACATCCTTATTAAACAACTCCAGCGTATAGGCCTAGACAGTAAAGATATTAACATAATTAAGAAGCTTTATTGGAATCAAACAGCTAATATTAAAGTCGGGGATTACACAACTGAAGATATAAGGATATTGAAAGGTGTAAGACAGGGATGTATTCTCTCACCAACGCTCTTCAACCTCTATTCCGAAACTATTTTCCAGAATGCCCTAGAAGAAGTTGACAAGGAATTAAAATCAATGGCAAACAAATCAACAACATCCGATATGCTGATGATACCGTGGTTTTAGCCGATAATCAAGAAGACCTCCAATTCCTAATGAACCGCATAAACGAACAGAGCCAAGAATTCGGATTAAAGATAAATATTCAGAAAACAAAAAGTATGGTTATAAGCAGACAAAGAGCTGATAATTTTGTGCTGAAACTGGACGGACAGGAGGTGGAGAGAGTGCAGCGGTTCAAGTATCTTGGGTGTTGGTTGAATGAAGAATGGAATCCCGATACTGAAATAAGAACAAGAATAGAGATGGCCAGAGCAACATTCCTAAAACTGAAGAAGCTAACTTGCGGCAGGGGTCTCCGAATAGAAACACGTTGGCGTATTATAAAATGCTACGTGCTATCAGTGCTGCTTTATGGTGTTGAGGGCTGGACACTAAAGATATCTTTAATGAACAGGCTGGAAGCATTTGAGATGTGGATGTACCGTCGAATGATGAGAATACCTTATGTAGATCATGTTACAAACATCGAGGTGCTACGTCGAGTTGGGAAAACACGCGAACTCTTGACCAGTGTGAAACGAAGGAAAGCTGCTTACTTCGGACACATATTCCGCAATACCAAATATAATCTCATGCAGTTGATCATTGAAGGCAAGATAGAAGGAAAACGGGGATTAGGAAGGAAGAAATTTTCCTGGGCGAGGAATCTCCGACAATGGTTCAACGTCAGAGACGTAGACACATTGATCCGGTGTGCACAAAATAAAGAGGAATACGCCAATATATATATATATATATATATATATATATATATATATATATATATATATATATATATATATATATATATATATATATATATATATATATACACACATCTTAGTACCATATTACTTCCACCCTGAAACATGTATTTGGCTTATGTTTTGCAGTGTATATGTAATCTGCAGAAAATGTTGCATTGTGCAGTCTAATTTTGTTTGTTGTATTCTGAAAAAAATGTATACATTTTTTTATATTATACAACTATGTTATTTCCTTTTAATCAGATACTTATTTTGAATCCACGATTGCGTATATTTAAACTATATTACATCCAAATATACATACATTTTTTACCTACTGTACTTTTTTGTATCCGGCCATGTTGCCAATTTTCCTTTCTGATTAACATAGGGAATAACCGCGCGGATGTAATTTCGATTTGGGTTCGTTTAGGTCATGCTCTAAATTTTACCTGCTTAAAAGAGAATGAATACATATCTTATTTTTTTAAATTAAATAAAATGCAAGGTATATTAAGTATTATATTTCTATCGTTGTCGACATTCTCTATTATGTAATAACTGCGTTCGTTGATCTTTTATATTCCCATTTAAAAGTGTGAATTTTTGGCTATCAGAATGTTTAGAATATTGCAAGTTTATAGCGTTTTGTATTTTTAATTTTTATTTTAATTGTTTAATTGATTCTTTAAATAAAGATATTTTTTTATATAAAAAATATAGCACTAGCAAAAAAAAATTGGTTATTTTATATAAATTCTGAACAAACACCTTAATTTTCAGCCAATCCTTATTTTTCAATAACTCTGGATATTGAGATTGTAAATCATGGCAATCAAATTTTTTGGGAAGTTTTTTATTTGTAATATGCTTTTGGAAATACTTTGTCACCACTTTTTTCTGTTCATTAGTCCAAAGAACTAAGATTCGCTTATTTTTTATTTTTTGGGGGACTGTTTTTAAAGGACCAGGAATAAAATTTTGTACGACTTCAGGTTCATTACAAGATATTTTATTTTCTAAATTCTCCTGATTGTCATCATCACTTTCCATATCATTATTAATCAAAAGATCTTCCTTCAAATCTATTGCATTCAAAGTTTTTCCTTTATTTTTTCCTGCTTCGCCTTTTTCCATCAAAATCAATAATTTATTAACTTTCGCTGTCTGATATACATCATCAGGCAAGCGATAGGAATTTTTATGGACATTCGATGTATGGCCCATAAATGTGGACAATTGTTCGATTTCGTTTTCTTTTAAATTAAATAATTTGGTTAATGTGGCTAGATGTTTTCTTAATCGAGTGCTAGTAAGAGCATCTGGATTTTTTGCACCACATGCTTTGGCATATTTAGACAATACGTTATAACCCTGAATTGTAAAATTTGATCCTGCTTTGCCGAATAAATAAGGATTTTCCTTTTCTAGAAACTCATGTCTTACTTTAAGTAACTCTCTATGTAATACTATATATCAGTACTAAACATTACAGCAACACCACGTCCCCTCTTTCCTCTGATAACCTCTCCTTTTAAGTTTTTTAATAATACCTTTTCTGTTTCGCTAACTGCTTTTTTGAACTCCTCATAGCTGACGTTCTTCTTATTTATACTTTGATATGTGTGTAATAAAATGCTCTGTTATTCGTCTTCTATTCAACAATATAGTCCTGCAATAAATGGTTTCTAAAAGTATGTTAAAAGCGTCTGCATTATGAATATTTTGCTGAAGAGGTCCTAGCGCGTCTCGAGCTTTTAAAATTAAATATTCCTTTAATAATTTTAAGTCACTGGCTAAAGGCTAAACAGTTATTTTATTAAATTTCCTTATGTTCCAGTCGTTGCCTGCTCGATTAGATACGTCAAATCGCCTGTTAGCCTGCATTAAGTGAACGAAAGTTTTTAAATTTGTTTCATATTTCGAATTTTCAACAGAAGATTTATTTTTTAATATCATATAGGTCACTACATCGCAACATTGCTTCAGGGAAGTACTGATATTCATAGCATAGGTTGGCGAAATAAACAAATCTTTTAAACTATCATATTTTGCTACTAATTTTGTTGCTTTCACAATTTGATAGTATTTTGGCTGAAGTGGGTGAAACATATTTTAAACAGATGGCTCAATTTTCTTTAATTCTAATAGTAGCCGATAAAGTTCTCGCATTTTTCTACTGGTTACATTAATTTCATGCTTTTCTCTATGTATTTGCAAGTACCTAGCGCCAAAGGCGCATATGAGCAAATCACACCTAGCTTTAAGAGAAATTATATAGGCTTTCATTCTTGGAAATACTTTTTCCTTCAAACGTTTATCAACGTTACGTTTATTCTAAAGTAGAAAATTCTGTCCTTCTGCTTGAGCATTTTTAGTCTCTTTACCTGTACATTTTTTTCTATGTCGATATAAAAACTTAAACCTATAAAAACCAAAACAACTTGAACATGGCAGAAAAGTTTGATCGAAGAGCTTGTTTAATAGGTTTTATACAGTCCACTAAATTGATGATATAGTTTTCTTCAAAAGAGCTAAAAGTTTTCTTCTTTCAGTAGATTTAGGTTTTTTGGAAAATATTCTCTGCACTTCTATTTCAGAACTATGGTTCTATTGCATGTGCCTTACAAAATTCGTTACTTAAGTTTTACAGAAATAGCAGGTATCCTTCTTTCTTTTATATTTTGTTTTGCTTGTATTACAAATAAATTGTTCCATTCTGTCATGATTATTTTCACGACCTCTTGATAATTCACAACCTGTTGTTTGATCTTGTTTTTGTGCAGTGTTGTAGTCCATCTAAAATAAATATAATCTAATAAGACAAATAATTAAAAACTTAGTATTAGATATTATTGACATTGCGATGTGGGTGACTAAAAGTAACATTTAAATGCATCAAACCACAATTTTTTAATAAAAATTATTTTAGTCACACATTTTAACTATTTAAGGATATTTTTTTAGTATTAATTTTGAACGGAAAATAAAAAATTTGGTAGAATTATAAGTGATTTTACTGAGAAACATAATATTTTTAGTACGAAAATATTTTTTAAGCCTCTATGTGCTATTTCATTTTACCTGATTTTGTTGAACAAAAATATTTGTCATATTTGGTAAAATTTCTGTCTTTTCAGGAATGTTTTGGAATTTTATATGTTGTAGAATGGTGATCTAAAAACAAATAGAATTTATTATAATGATTATTTTATGGTCTAAATTATTACTTTTTTACACTCCCTTCCTTTATTGTCGTCATAGTTTTTCAATGAGGTTGAATTTATATCACTAATTTTGATATTAGACTGAGTGTCATCACACCTAAGACTGTTATAATCCGGAAAATATTCCGCATCAGCATCACTGTCGTGCTTAGGCGACTCCGGTGAATCAATTCCTAGTTCCGTATAATTCAGCTTAACTTGTTCCTAAAATCGGGTAGTGTTTAATATTTTATTACCGACCTACTTTTGAAATAACACACTATGGTTATAACAGTATTTTATCTATACAGTACGTTTCTAAAATCACCCCTTCCCCCTTTTATTTATTGAACGGGGTGTTATCGAAATGAGACCAAGATAGGGTGAAATTAAATTTTGGCATAAAAGTTAACTCATACACCTTCACGTTGTTGTCGGGACACCTAGGAAGTCGGAAATGTCAAAAGATATACAAGGTCCAGTGACACATTGTTTTAAAGGTATTTTTAACCTCTTTATTTGGGTATTTAAAACAAAAATATTAGTCAGATTAACATACATATGTATATGTGTAAACAAAAATAAAAACTGACTTGTTTTAAATAAACGTTGCTAAAATATTTCACTGTGCTGTAAATGGTTAATTTTCTTGCATAATACTAAAATATATTAAAAATATTTCCCTTGTAAAATTGTTATTAATAATCCGAATGCAATAAACAGAACGTCGATGTTTAAAACAACGTGTCACTTGACCCGATAAGCCATTTAAAATTTCCGACTTCATAGGCGACCCAACAAAAACGTGAAGACGTCGGGGTTAGCTTTTATGCCAAAATGTAATATTTTTGGCATAGTTTTTCAGTTCGTCTTGATCGCACTTCAATAACTCACCTCGTTCAAAAATAATAGAAAGGGAAGGAACTTTATAAACGCAGTGTATATATTCTTAAAAAAGTTAATTTAAAATTCCACTTCTGTACATTTTTGCCTTTTTTAAAAAACATAAAAAAAACTTACCATTGATGCCTCTGTATCGTCTATATTTGATTGTTTAATTGTAATAGGAGATAGTGGCTTGTTGCAAAACCATCTTTTTATTTTTCTTTCCCCAAAAAATTTTACACCTTCCTATAAAAATGTACATTAAGACAATCTAATAAACGATTTACTTACGGAATCTTGAAAAAATGAGTAAGCCGACATATTAACAAACCAGCATGATTCTACTTATCCAATTGCATTTCGGGTCCGTTCTCCATTATCCTAACATACCAATATTCCTACACTTATATCCACTGCTAACAAGCAATTATTAGAAGGCAGAGACAAAGTGTTTTACCGCTGTCACAATAATATAGAGGGTGGCTACGTTACCTGTCAACAGCCTTTTGGTAATCGATACCCTTCAATTTTATATTTTTAGTCCCATGACCCTACTTACCACATCATTAGGCAACATCGCTAATTTTGATAGTTTCCAAGACGCCACTGACTTGTTATCTTCAAACTCTCTTTTTAAAGACTTAATTAAAATTCGGTTTTGTATTTTACGAAAAGATAAAGGGGAAGAGCAATGCGTATTGGCTACTTTCCGTTGTAATTGACGGAATCACGTGGAATCCATAGATATCGCGTACCTGTGGAACCTGGTCGCAGCTAGATCTTCCTAGATTAACGCACCGACCTGCGATGCCGCAAGACGACTGTACGACGCGGAATTAAAATTAAAATATTTCAATGACAGGACGACACGACTAATGGACTACCCACGATTACGTAAATTATTAGATTTTGTAAGCCTATTTTAAGTTAACAACGACGACGACGATGACAGACAACAAAGACTAATTAAATACATATGCGCGGACGAACAACACGACCACATACTAGCAATGACGTTTACTTTTACTGACATTGAACTGTATTACTCGACCATACCATTCCCGTGGTACCAACAATGCATCGACATGTACTTGACAGCGGCAGACAAATACAACTTTATTAACAGATCACATACAGTACTGATGAAAACTATTGCACATATGGCTTATTTATATGAGAAATACGTTGAGGAAGCGCCGACGTGAACGCGGCTGTGGTTGGCGTATAATTGGAGACCTCAACCCTCGCTAAGTGGTGTCGGCAATCGAGACCCCGACGCATAACGGAATCGCCCTATTCATTTCGTCAACGACATCTAACGCCAATTACAGACCATACCTATTACATACATAAATTTACAATAACGGTAACTACTTTCCCAGATATCCGATTACGAGAACACTCCCCGGACGACACGACTGGTTCAACGTACGACTTCAAACGGACGCACACACGACGACGACAACAACGACGATGACAACGATAACGACGACGAACCTAGCAATATAAAGCAACTACCGACAAAACAAACAACACCTACAATAACGACACCACAGACATCGCCACTACCGGGACCATCGACAAGACGGCGGCTTCGGCCGCGATTGGTCGTTGCATTAACCAAAGTATTTATTGGCGCACTATTCTCCCCCATACTCCATTCACCGCCAACCCCTACTGAACAGTCGGTCCAACCAAAATATTGACGGTATTCGGAAGCAGAAGACGCACCGATTATTCGATTCGCCGTCGACAACGTCGCTAGAATAAGATCTCAAGAGATATGGCAAGAGGCGGTCAATGTAGTACCGGAATTAAAGGACAGAAAGCCACTCGGGGTTCGTCCCCGGCTTCTAACGATATTAGAATTAAATATAGTATAATTGATTTTGTAATTGTGGATGAAAGATTGAAAAATAAAGTAATGGACACTCGGGCATACCGCGGTGCAGGTATTGACACATACCACTTCTTAGTAATGAGCCGAATAAGAGGTCTCTTTAAGCGGTGGCGCCATCGTGTGCAGGAACTAAGACACAGAGTAGAGACTTTGCTGATAATAATCGATGAATGGATGAGAGCCAATAAGCTGGAATTAGCGGCACAGAAAACAAAAGCCATGGTGATCAAGGGTCATAGATGGAAAGCCCAAAGACAAAGGACGAATTTTGAGTTCAAGGGAAACCTGATAACACCAACGGCCAATGTAAAATACTTAGGTAAAACTTTTAAAAATAATGCCAAATATAGAAGGTCCCTAGAAAGCTAGAAAGCTTCTGCTTGCACTTCATCCTGTTGTACGGAGCACCATTATGGGAAGAAATCCTGGCAGTGAACAAATATAAAAAGATAATGGAAGGTGTCCAGAGTAAGACTGCATTGCGTATTGGCTCTGCCTATCGGACTGTCTCCGTAGAAGCCAAACAGGTTATTACGGGCACAATACCTGTGCATCTTCTCGCCCAGCAAAGGAAAAACCTTTATGGTACCGACAGAGCAAAAATAGAGCTAAAACGATGAATGCACATACTGTGGTATGCCAGATAGCCCAATAGAATAGAGTTTAGCAAATGGGACAGTCTAAGAACTCAGATGAAGAAGACACTTGGGAAAGTCCAGACAACGAGCGCTATTATAAAAAAATTGTTAAATGACCCAACATACTAGTTGGCCGGCGAGGAATACATCATGAAGAAAAAAGGTGAGGAGGAAAGGCAACAGACAGAGAGAGGCCGTATGCATCTGAGGCAGGTCGGAGACGATGATTCAGGGTGCATATGAGCTTAGGTGAAGTTTTTAGAAAGTAGAACTGCAAAGGGGAGTCTCACACTACCTTGGTGCAAGCCGAGGTGAAGTGTCCATAAAGGATTTTCTTCACTTCTCCACTATTAAAAAAAAAGGTTAAGTTAGGTTAGGTTTCACTCCTAGGAGCTGTAATACCTTGACGTAGGTGGAGTGGTTTAGTAACTTCCCCCCCTCTCGCGCCGCAAGGACGGGAAGGCAGTAGTAAAACTAAAAAACAGCTCAAAATGGTCGGCGGGGCACTGGTTCCGACTAGGTAACACCATAAAATGCTAGCAGAAGAGCACCAGCCCACGTTACATCCGAACACACCGGCAAGTCCGACACTGGAAAGGGCGGGCGAATGGTGAGTTCCCGGCGCCAAAAACTGGGACCTGCGGCTAAGGGAAAGAAAACCACGACAGAAAACATAAAGAAAAAACCAAGCGGCAAAAAATCGAAATCAAAGCTGTCATGCGACTCGTGGTGAGAGATGAATGGCCACTCGTAAGCTGGTCTTAAACGGAGCCTCCGGAATACCTGGCAAACTCCCGGAGTAAGAGAGCCTTAGCGAGGTAAGGGCGCACTGCCTTGCCGGACAGGTAAAGACGACCCAACTCGTGGGAACAAAAATGGATGTAAAGTAAACAACCAAAAAAAAACAACCGGAGATACGGAGGCAAAGAAACGAAAAAGACAACTATTCGTAGGGGCACTGCAAGACGAACAGAAGGCAAAAGTGGAAATAGAAACGGCACCAACGATAAAGACGACAAGCAAAGAAAAGGGACATAAAGAGAAGACACCCAACGAGGAGGATCCTAATAACGGAGGACAGGTTTATGACACCCAGTAGCAACATGTGAGACGAGGAGGGGGAATCTGTGATATCCCTCAGTGATGAGGACATACACGTCAGCCCTTGCTATAAACTACTGCTACCTAGAACTGCTAGCCCTTTACGAACTACGATGAGCTTAGTAAGTTACCAGGCTGATTCTCAGGTGAAAGCTACCGGAAGCAAATTTCAGAAGACAGAGACTTGGCGCGAAAGCTCTCAGACTCCTGTCATGACGAAGAGAAGGAAAACGTCAAAAAAAAAATGGACATCGAACGATTGAATAACCCCGAGAAAAAGTAAAAGATAAGTTTTAAGATCGAAAAAGAACTAGAAATGGTAGAGGTATCCGTACGGGAAAAGGATTTTGAAAAGACATGGAATGATATAAAAATAAAATAACAAATATCCAGGAAAAATACATTGGATTCACGGTAACCCACAAAAAACAGGAATGGATGACGCAGGAAATATTAGACCTCATAAATGACAGACGGAAATACAGGGCAAATCCGACAGAATACAAACGTTTAAATAGAATCATTAGGAAAAAGTGCCGGGAAGCGAAAGAGATCTGGATGTCGACAAAGTGCCAAAAAATAGAACAATTACAGGAAAAATATGACACCTTCAATGTTCATAAAAAAGTAAAGGAATTTACAAACAGACACGTAAAACATAAAGGAACAATCTTAAGAGACGATAAACGGGATAATTCAAGGAGTAGAAGATAAGCTTGTGAGATGGAAAGAATATATGGTAACACTTTTTAATGATGACAGACCTTGCTCTCCATCACCGATAGATCACATATTAAATGAAAAGGCTCCAGAAATAACCAGAGACGAAGTTGTTCATGCAATAAAAGCACAGAAAAACGGAAAAGCTACCGGTCCCGATGAAATCAACTTTGAAATACTTAAATTAATTGCAGATAATGAAAGTAAAAGCCTAGATATAATAAATAACCAATTATATAGGTCAAGCAAAATACCTTCAGATTGGCTTAAATCGACAGTCGTAACCCTGCCAAAAAAACTTAACGCCTCACAATGTGATGACTATCGGATGATAAGTCTTATGTCCCATGTCCTGAAAACCTTTTTTAAAATCATCCACACGCGAATCTGCAAGAAGTGCGAATATCAGATGGACAACACCCAGTTTGGTTCCGAAACGGACTCAGAACGCGTGAAGCACTCTTTTTCCTAAATGTAATGACAAAAAGGTGTAGAGACATGAATGTGATTATATTTGCATGTTTCATAAACTATCTAAAGTCGTTTGACTGTGTTAATTATCAGAAAATGATCAAAATTCCAAGAACAACCGGAATTGATGAACAAGGCCTACGTTTCATATCATAACTTTATTGGAATCAAACGGCGGTAGTAGAGATGGAACAATTAACATCGGAAAATATGCAGATCAGACGGGGTGTTCGACAGGGTTGCCTCTTGTCTCCACTCCTGTTTAATCTGTAATCGGAAACTATATTTAGAGAAGCACTGGATGGAGTCCGGGGCGGAATCAAGATCAATGGAACCCCAATAAACAATATCAGGTACGCCGATGATTCGGTTATAATAGCCAACGATGTACAAGAACTTCAAAGCATTATAGATTCCGTAGTTCACCATAGCGAGATGTTTGGATTACATCTCAATGTCTCCAAGACCAAACTATCGGTCTTTTCTAAGACTCCAAATAAATGCACACCTGCGTGTCAAGTGACAAACAATCGAACAATATAGACTTTAGTTAGGAACTCAGAACTAAAATGATCAGATGCTACGTCTTTTCTGTCCTAGTCTATGGATCTGAAAGCTGGACACTAAATTTACAGACCGAAAAGAGAATAGAAGCCTTCGAAATGTATGTGTGTAGACGGATGCCCTTTATCTTGAATACGAATGGCATTACGAAAACTTCTACTAAGCAAACCCCAATTATTTTTCAGTTTTCTACCTATCCTAGAGACGAGGTCACCTTTTTTTGAAACACCCTGTATATAGGTTAAAATTTAGTGCGGATGTTTTATGGTGCTCTACACTTTTTTTATTGAAAATACAAATTTAAAATAAACAATCTTGTATTTCACCTTTCATTTTAAAAGGAAGGTGACAAAGAAAGAAATCAAATAATTTTTCCATAATAAAAAAGCAATGACAAGACTTTTAAAGCAGTTTTACAAAAAAAAAACGCAATTCACAAGTAGGTTTTGAGGGCAGTCAACTAAAAGAAGAAAAGTATTCTTTTAATTAGGATACTCCAGCGTATGCACAAACAAAAAGAACTACTGAACACCATCAAGGAAAGAAAAATGCAATACCTGTGTCATGTGATGAGAGGTCCTAAATACGAAATATTACGCCTCATATTGGAAGGCAAAGTACAGGAAAAAAGATCAGAAGGAAGACGCCAAAACTCATGGTAAAAGGATTTGAGGAGTTGGTTCGACCGCTTGTCTGCAGAAATCCTTCGTGCTGCAGTTTCCAGAGCTACAATTGCCATTTGGATCGCCAACATTCGGAAGGAAAGGACGTGATAATAAGAAGAATACAATTAATTACATATAACTTAAAATATTCTAACGGAAGCATATCGCTCAAATCGATTTCCAATAAATGTGGCGGAGTCCCGTCCCCTTTGGTATTACTTAAGATGTATTTTTGTCAGTTGAACTCTTCTAAGCAGATACTTATTGAAGGGACGGTAATACCTCTCGAAAACCCTATCCCAAAGACTTAAATTTGTTAGGTCTCTTTAAACTTGATTTTTGTACTCGTAAAATTTTAAGTCTCTACTTAGCTCCCGAACTTTTCAACCAAACTCTACAATTCTACGTCTATTCTCTTCACCAGACGTCTTGATACCGAACGGTCATCGTAGTAATGAAAGAAAATAAACCCCATCTATTTTTCTACTAAATTTAAAGCTACATGGCTACCACATGAATGAAAATTATATAAATCTAATATTAATTTTGCACCGCTATTACACCAGCATTCTTATATTATTAAATTCTCACTTTGATAACTGCATCGTCTGGACTATATATATATATATATATATATATATATATATATATATATATATATATATATATATATATATATATATATATATATATATATATATATATATATATATATATATATATATATATATATATATATATATATTTATATATTTATAAACGGCAGTCTATTGCGTATAACCGACAGTTTTTCCAAATTAAGAAAGTGAACATTCTTAAATTCAATAAACTTAAACAATCTCACAAGTGTAAAATACTAACACCAACCACTTGGATTAAAAATTTGACAGATACAATAATTCCTTCAGAAATATCGAATTTTCTAGCTCTGGGACCAAAGTTCAGCTTAGAACCGAAAAATAAAGATATCAATATTCCAAAATTTTTAGCAGATGTATACTCGATTTCACAATTTGTTCCTAAGAATGAAAGAAATATTTTTTTAACTCAAACGACCAATATCATTACTAATTTTGTGCACACCAATGATTCCGGTAACAATTCATTGTACAATACTTACATTAAATGCAAACATTTTCTTAAAAATAATCCACAGTTAAAAATCATTCAATCAGATAAAATGAAAGTGACGACAATCCTAACACAAGAACAGTATTCTTCACTGTCTACTAACATTCTTAATGATACTACTTACTATCAATCAATAAATGGAAACCCTTCTAGTACCATTCAACAAAAAGCGAACAAATTGATCACAAAGCTAGAAAAAAAGAATATGATTTCTAAAGAAGAAGCCCCTTCTTTTAGAGTTTATAATGGAACGATTAACAAGTTCTATGGTTTACCAAAAATTCATAAACCAACACTTCAACTCAGACCCATCATTTCAGGCATTAACAGTCCTAATAGAGGAGTAGCACAATTTGTTACTAACATACTCACACTGTCATACAATTCTAATAATAATTATTTTGTCAAAGACTCCTTCGAATATTGCTCTTTCATAAATGAGTTTCAACTTCCTTTTGATTTTAAGATTATTAGTCTTGATGTAGTATCCTTGTTCAATAACATTACAGTAGAAGTGGCAAAAGATAGTGTCTCCAGACACTGGAATGATATTTCCTCACATTGCAATGTTTCCGAAGTGTTATTCTTAAAATTGATCGATTTCCTGTTTGATACAACAGTCTTTAGTTTTGAAATTAAAATTTATAAACAATGTCTAGGTATGCCAATGGGCAGCCCAGTTTTCTCTATAATCGCTCAATATGTAATGGATGATCTCATTGATGACTGTTTAAACAAGATTCAATTTGAGATCCCATTTTTAAAGAAATATGTAGATGACATCATATTAAGTGCCCCTCAGGACAAATTACAAGAATTGTTACTTGTTTTCAACTCTTATCATGAAAAACTGCAATTTACCATCGAAGAAGAAAACATAGAACAGAGTGTCCCCTTCTTAGATACAAAAGTAATCAGAAGGGCAGACAATACTCTAATCACCAGCTGGTATACAAAACCTGGTGCTTCAGGAAGATTCTTACATTACCAATCATATCATCGACACAGACAAAAGATAAATCTGGTCTTGTGCATGAAAGATAGAGTAATCAAAACAAGTCACACTTCACTAAGAACAATCAATTTAAAAAAACTTTTGCAACTTTTCATTAATAGTGGATATCCACGGAACCTTGTTTATAAACTGATTTTCAGTAGGTCTTCCATCGATATTGATCATCCAAATAATAACAATAATAATAATATAATTAATTCTAATAATAACATTTTGGAACCAACGTTCTATCTTACCTTACCACATATAGAATCTTTAAACTATAAATTCAACAAATTATTTTCCAAGATTCCGAACATCAAAATAGCGTATAAAAACCAAATAGTATTGAACAAGATTTTTTCAAAGTTAAAAGACAAAGATCCTCTAATAGACAATTCGAACTTGGTGTATTGTATCCCCTGTTCTTAATGTGAAAAGAAGTACATTGGCCAAACCAAAAGGAAATTGAAAGACAGAATTACCTCGCATAAAAGCGATATTAGAAATGTTAAAAAAACTTTAAATGCATTTTTATACTGGATTAAGTCGGTTTTGGTCAAAACGAGTTTGCTAGTAGATGTAATGCATGGAGAACTTGTGAACATGAAAAAATAACAATTTTATATATATATATATATATATATATATATATATATATATATATACACATAAAGTCACGCCTTTTTCCCATGGGGGTAGGCAGAGACCACTTCCTTCCACTTGCTACGGTTCTTACACACATCTTTTGCTTCCTCTACTTTCATCAGTGCTCTCATACATGCTCGTCGGTTGTTTGTACTCTTGACCTAGCCTTTTCTCAAAACAATGTTGATCTGATCAAGATATGTTCTCCGAGGTCGGCCTCTACCGACTTGTCTATTCACACTTGCTTTATAAATTTGTTTCGTCAATCTTGGAAAAAAATCAGAAACCAAGATGGTAGTATGGTAAAAGGAGAGAAATGCGTTTTAAAGAGATGGAAGGAATACTTCGAAAGTTTATTTGAGAGAGAGGATACACAAGTACAGGCTCCATTTGGAGACATGAGTGAAAATTGCAATGAAAGTGAAATTAGCACAATAGAAATTGTGGAAGCGTTGAACAGTATGATTGGGTAAAGCTGCTGGGTACGACACGATAACAGTTGAAATGCTGAAGGCTGGACAAAACGTGGTAGCTACTGGACCGCCTTTTTAACCTTTGTTGGAGAAGTGGTAGTGTACCAGACGACTGGTGCAAGGCCGTTATCGTGCCGCTTTACAAGGGAAAAGGTTCGCAGCAGGACTGTAAGAACTACCGAGGTATTAGTTTACTCAGCATAGTCGGCAAACTGTATGCAAAGATATTGATCAAAAGAGTAACTAATGAAACTGAGAAGATGATATGGGATGTGCAAGCAGGATTTAGAAGAGGAAGGAGATGTATGGATCAGGTCTTTTCCTTACAAGGTATAGTCGAAAAATTCTTGGCTAGAAGTCTGAAGGTCTATTGCGCTTTTATAGACTTGAAAAAGGCCTATGACAGAGTGGTGAGGAGTGAATAGTGGTCTGCATTGTCTATGTATGGGGTGAGTGGTAGTTTAATACGAGCACTGAAATCACTTTACGAGGATTCCACTGCTTGTGTTAGGATAAACGGAGCTTGCACTGACTGGTTTAACATCGAAAAAGGTGTGAGAAAGGGATGTGTGGCTTCGCCATGGCTGTTTAACTTATACATAGACAATTGTTTAAAAGATCTGAAAGAGAGAGCGTATGGATTTACGCCGATGATCAAGTCATATTAGCGTTATCTGAAGAGGAGTTGCAGGCGATGGTTAATGTTATGCATGATTCCCTGAAAATCAAAGGGATGAAAATAAATGTGAGCAAAACGAAAGTAATGATTTTTAAAAGAGAAGAAAGCATGACAAACTGTGGGGTTTCGATTGAGGGAGAAAGTGTGGAACAAGTTAATGAATTTGTGTACTTTGGTTCAAAATTTACTAGAGATGAAAAGTATGACAGTGACATTAAGCGAAGGGTGTTGGCAGGAAAACAAATGAATGGGGCACTGCATAGCTTTATGAATAGCCAGAAAGTGTCAAAAAAGGCACGTCTGGCGGTGCATAGAGGTGTGTTGGTTCCTACACTTATGTATGGTAGTGAATGTTGGGTTTGGCAGAAGAAGCATGAAAATAGGATTAATGCTGCGGAGATGAGTAGTATAGCCGGAGTGACTCGGTTGGATAAAGTTAAGAATAGTGAGATAAGAAAACGCTGTGGTGTAAAAGAAGATGTGGTCACAAAGATAGATAAAGGAATGCTTAGATGGTTTGGACACGTAGAAAGGATGGATGAAGGAAGATTGACGAAACAAATTTATAAGGCGAGTGTGAATGGGCAAATCGGTAGAGGTCGACCTAGACGAACATATCTCGATCAGATCAACATTGTTTTGAAGAAAGGCCAGGTCAAGAGTACCAACAACCGAAAAGCATGTATGAGAGCACTGATGAAAGTAGAGGAAGCAAAAGATGTGTGTACGAACCGTAGCAAGTGGAAGGAAGTGGTCTCTGCCTACCCCTATGGGAAAAAGGCGTGACTTTATATATATATATATATATATATATATATATATATATATATATATATATATATATATATATATATATATATATATATATATATATCTTTTAAAAAATTGTCCATTATTATACCATGATTTTTGTATTGTAACTAATAAAGAAATAAAAAATAATTTGAAAAGCTTTTACAAAAAATTAAAGAAGAGTTTTAATTAAAAATAGCTGTATCCCCAAAAAAATTTTACATTTACAATTGTAGTCAGCTACAAAAATGTTCTGTAATACCAACAATTTAATAATCCGAACCTCCAGTCCCAATTAGATCGGATTTAAAATATTCTGCTGTACCACAAATTATAAATTAACTTTAAAATGTAAAGTTAATGCGTAGAGCAATGTTTGTGGCTTCGGTTGAAAATATTTTTAGAGTAAATGTATTTTTTTAAATGTCGCTTTATACATTTAAAGTTTAACATTTTTTAAATTCGAATGTGGTTCTCAACACTCCATCAGCCAGGGTATTAAACTGATACACCAAACCAAGAATTTCTTCTCGAGCAGCAGAAAACTCACTACATAAATGATTTTAGTGACTTTTCTCGCCGATTTAATTTAATTCGAATTTTTGCCACACATTAACGGCAGCAATTACAAAGCGCTGGAACCCCAAATATCCCGGAACTGGCTATATCCATTTTAAGTGCGTAGACACCGTCACTCATACAGACAAACATCGCTTCGCTGGAGCAGCAGGTTATTTAACATTCAAACTAAATGAGGTCTATGGAAGAAACCGCATTTAAGTAAAATGATACACTCCAATTATGAAATATGAAATTATTTTCTGAATGAGAAAGGCTTTATTTTAACGGATTTTAACGAATCCATCGAAATAACACATCTGGAAGTTGATTGTTCCCACATTGATTTTGACTGAGGAAGTTCCTCAACCGAATGACACCGACATGGCACGAAATTTGCCGATCATTTGTGACTAAATTCATTGGCAAAAAATGTCACAATAATGCATATTTGAGGTTAACTTTGGAGTGCCGGTTGTGGCAAAAAATGTCACAATAAGGCAGATTTGAGGTTAACTTTGGAGTGCCGGTTGTTGCAAGTTTGATGAAACATGTTATAATGATAATTTGATTAAGTCTTTACAAAATATTGCTCATGTTTTTTAATGTAACTAATGTTCTTGAATTGTAATAATTAAACCTGTTTTCGGAAAATTGATTTTCGAAAAAGATGGTTTTCGACGAATTGTTCGAAAAAAATTATTTTTGAAGAATCGTTTTTCGAAAAATTTATTTTAAGAATAAGTATATTAGGAAAATAATTATAATAATGATCTTTTTTCGAAAAAAAAGATTTCCAAAAATTTTTCATTCGAAGTTTTATTGTCGAGAACTAGTTTTCGAAAAAATTTCGCATGCCAATGTTTTTGTTACTTAATAATGATTTTATATGATTGATTTCATGCTTTGATAATTCTATTAAGTGTATATTGGAGGTTTTTTGCAGGTTTGGTAAAAATTGTTCAAAATTTTCCACGTTTCTTTCTTCAGCAGCTAGGCGGTCAGTTGTCCTTTTCTCCTCCAATCTCATTTGGAGCAGATTCAAACGATTGATTTGCTCTGGTTCTGGGCTACTTAGCGTGCTATTTTCGACAAAGATCGTATGGTTACGATACCTTGAAGAACAAGGTGCGTCATTCCTTCCTTGGATATTTTGCGTCCTTCATATTTAATTTTGTCTTTTTGTCACTGCTATTCTCTTGGTACAGGATCAGTTTGAATTTTTTGTTACCCAAGGTTTTTTTTTCGCTTTCTCTCTTTTTTTTACATTTTCTCTCGACTCTGTCTTTTACCAGGTACTCTACCCATTTTAACTGAAAAGAAATTAATAAAAGTAAAATTTTTTTGATACATAATACACCGCAGTTTGTATTTTTCCTAGTTACAAATCATTATCCTGATTACAAATCATTTTCCTGTTATAACCAGGGAAATTTAAACAGACAGGTAAATGATGCAGGGAATGATATTTGAAACAGTGAAAGTGATTTCAGTGCTGGTATTAAGCTACCGCTCACCCCATACACAGACAATGTCGACCATAATTCACTCCTACCACTCTGTCATAGGGCTTTTTTAAATCTACAAAAGCGCGGTAGATCTTTTGACTTCTAGCAAAGAATATTTTTACTATACCTTATAATGAATAGACCTGATCCATATAACTCCTTTTTCTCCTAAATCCTGCTTGTACATCCCATATCATCTCCTTAGTTTCATTCGTCACTCTTTTCATCAATATCTTTGCATACAGTTTGCCGACGATGCTGAGTAAACTAATACCTCGGTAGTTCTTACAGTCCTGCTGCAAACCTTTTCGCTTGTAAAGCGGCACGATAACGGCATTGCACCAGTCGTCTGGTACGCTACCACGCCTCTAACAAAGGTTAAAAAGGCGGTAGAGCAGATAAAAAAGTAAAAAAAAACACAATTTAAAGTGAAAACTAATGATTACATAGCAGGGTAATGATGAAAGCAATATTTGTTAAATTTTAAAATGATTAATTTGGAATTAATTGTTTTTATATTAAGTAAATATCGGTTGTTTAAAGGTTACCGATGCTAGTAAAGCATAATATTTAAATTTACATACATACATATAGCCACGCCTTTTTCCCGTAGGTAGGCAGAGACCACTTCCTTCCACTTGCTACGGTTCTTACACACATCTTTTGCTTACTCTACTTTTATTAGTTCTCTTATGCATGCTCTTCAGTTGTTGATACTCTTGACCTGGCCTCTCTTCAAAACAATGTTGATCTGATCGAGATATGTTCGCCGAGGTCGACCTCTACCGACTTGTCCATTCACACTCGCCTTATAAATTTGTTTCGTCAATCTTCCTTCATTCATCCTTTCTACGTGTCCAAACCATCTAAGCATTTCTTAATCTATCTTTGTAACCACATCTGCTTTTACACCACAGCGTTCTCTTATCTCACTATTTTTTACTTTATCCAACCGAGTTACTCCGGCTATACTTCTCGGACTACTCATCTCCGCACAATAATCCTATTTTCATGCTTCTGCCAAACCCAACATTTACTACCACACATAAGTGTAGGAACCAACACTCCTCTATGCACAGTTAAATTAAGTTACAACATTTTTAAGTTACTAGGTGATAACATTGTTTTGTACCATAACCACCCAAAAGCGCTTCTAGGGCTATGATCGAAAGCTCTTCTAGGACTAGCTCAAACTATGAAAAATCCAACTCTCTTTATAATTTATTGCGATAATTTTTTTACTTATTTGGTTTTAATTTATATTCTTCGTCATTACTATGGTATTTTATCATTAGAAACGATACGGGCAAACCGTCTGAAAAATTGCAATTTAGAACTAACAACGTTGGCAGCTGTCTCACCTCGTGGAGGATACGTCGTGAATCTCCTGCTCATGACGCTGCCGTCCGCACGTTGATGTTTAAGTTCCTTCGATAGTTCTGTTGTGCTGGTTCGATGTTCCTACCTGCTGTAAGTTGTCTAGGTTATTTGGGATTTATCACCGTTAAAATTGTTTTAATTGAATAAAATAAACACAATTGTAATCGATATTATATTGGAAAATTGATACATGGGGCTTATATTTTCATGCCTCCTGTATCTTTAGAAAATTGTCACTGGCTGTCGACTTAGAATTGAATTTTATCTGATTACATTTTTAACACGTGGTGTTTAAACGCGGTGCTCTGTAGACGATGCGGTGTTCTTCGCCGGGCGGTTGTGAAGCAAGAGGGCGCTCGGGGTCAAGAGATGTCTGTTCGAAGGTTGAAACGAAAGAGAGAGCGAAAAGGTCAAGCGCGGCTTTGCCCGTCTTTTGGTGCTCAAGTCTGTGCTTTTTATTGGTCAAAAACGTAACGGTCTTTTCTTGCACATTATTTTATAGTCAATTACTAAAATTGCACGCAATAAGAGGGTGATCGGATTTTTATAGTGGGTTACTAATTGCACGTGGTCAGTAGATGATTTTTGTTGTTGTCGGCGTCAGGGCCGTACTGCGTGATTTTAAAATCAAGGATTTTGTCAGAGAGGAATTGTACAGTTAAAAGTACTAATTTTCAACATACTGGCCGGCAACCAGATAAAAACAAAAAAATAATAAGGAAATAAAACTAATAATGAGAGTAATGTAGGGAAACGAAGGACCAGTTTTTTTTTAAAGGTATACCACCTTTTCTTTGTTGTTGACAGTTAAGAATAACAATGTATTAGGCACATTTGCCTAGAAATAACTAGGCATGAGCGCCAATAAAACAAAAAAAAAAAACGTAAAAGACGACGATAAGTTTGACGTCGAGTGAAATACTAGTGAGGCTAAGTCTCAGTCTTCGGTAGCTGAAAGGTGCAGCCGACCGAAATGGTGCCAGTAAATCACTTGGCTTACTCTACCGCGTACGCAGGAGTGGCCCTAATCAAAAAAAAAAATTTCCACAGTGGTTCTCCATGTTGTACCCACTAAAATTGGTGTGCAGCACTAGCTGTAACTAATCTGGAAAGTCCAAAACTAAGTCTGGCTCCCATATAAGTTTTAAACAGGTTTTCCCTTTTTTTGTTTAAAAAAAGAAAAAGAAAAACAAAACAAATGCTTAAACTATATGTGGGGTATTGAAAAAGAGCATTTTACCATAATCAAGCCCCTTTTTTAAAAGCAGTCGCAGAGGACAAGGCTCACTCAATAATGCTAGAAATGTGAAACCTTGCGATTCACTAGGAATCTTTTTTAAGGACAACCTTCAGAAATAACACATCTGTCATCCTCAGCAGGGATATTTTTTAAGGTAATAGAGAGAATAAGGCATCCACTTCAGCGGGCGCCTGAAGGACTCTAAACGTATTTAGCCGGTGAAGTAAGAAATGAAAAAACGGGAGGAGTGATGTATATATTATTTTTGTAAAAAACAAAAATTTCAATAAACTATCAAGAAACACAAAGTTTAAATCTTAAAAACAATCAAAGCTCATCGTGAGTCACGGAACATGACCTCGTTCAGGGGAGGCTCAAGCGAACAAACAAAGGTGGAGAATGTTGCCGACTTGGTATCCACAGTAACCATGGGTCATTGCAGCCACGAGTGTTGTAGAGATCGAGCCTAGAATGAAGACCGACCATGCAGTGATTGCAAGTCACTCAGGTAATTGCTTGTGCGCGAGGTGAAACACAGTGTAAGTGTTGTGTTAGTAAATGAGGTGTTAGGTAGGCGGAACAGAAGTGTACATATAGACGTTGGTGTTGGGTAGCTCAGGTGGTAAGTTTGGGGTGAGGTTTTAAAAAGCGTAGTTTTACAAATATTTTAAGGTGAGAATTTTATTTATTGCTCCGACTTAAGTTATTTTAGATATGAGGCGCACATAGGTGTCATCCTGGGTTTTGATTTAGACAGCCCCAGTACGGCCGTCTTTTCCAGGAATAATTTCTACGATTCTGGCATGCGGCCATTTGAAAGGGGGAGTATCTTCTCCTTTGACAAGAATAAGATCATTAATTGAGGGTTCAGAATTAGAGATCAGCCACTTTGGGCGGTTCTTAAGCCAATTCAAATAGTCAGTGGTCCACCTTTTCCAAAACTACTGCTGAGAGCGCAAGCATTGTTGCCAAAAAGAAACAAGGTTTTCAGGGACGGAAGTTACGTTCGGATCGGGAAAAGCAGTCAAAGGGGCTTTGATGAGAAAATGGCCTGGAGTTAAGGGGTTTATGTCAGACGGGTCTGCTGACGGGGTTGAAATGGGGCGTAAATTTAATATTGATTCGATTTGGGCAAAGACTGTTGCCAGTTGTTCAAAAGTGTAAACTAAATTTCTTATGATCTTAATCAGATGAAATTTGGTGCTTTTTATCGCTACTTCCCATAGTCCACCCCAATGTGGAGCTCGTATAGGAATGAATTTCCAATCTGTTTCTGTTGTGTTTAAAAATGTTTGAATTTCTGACATGTGTGATCTGTTTGAAAGGAACTGATGCATTTCTTTTAGCTGATTGCTTGCTCCTTGGAAATAAGTTGCGTTATCGCTGTAGATAACCTTCGGACATCCTCGACGGGCGATGAATCTCTTTAACACTGCTAGGAAAGCATCAGTGGTCAGGTCCGAGACAAGTTCTAAATGGACAGCTTTAGTGGTAAAGCAACTTCTTCTTTTTGTAGCCAGAATTTTTCTATGAGCTGATGTATTTCAGCATCTTTTTGCGGTGGTTCTACCGGGTAACCGAGGGGGTTGATGTTTGGAGTTTAGAGGTTCAACGTAGTGGCAAAGAGGTGAAGGCTAAGTCCGTTGGGACAAATGTAGAAAAATCAGAGCTTTCGTCGGATGACCAGAACGAGAGAGAGCGAGAGTTTAAGAATAAATTGGTTTTTCTTTTGAACCGGTACTCTGTACGTCTGTGTCAGAGCGAGAAAGTTTGCGAACGTATTGGTTCATGTAGTTGTATCTCTTGAGAAACTATTTGGGATGTATTGTTTATGGACCTTTTTGGAATCCGACCAGACACTGTCCATCTCAGCTGAGTATTTATGAGTGTAGGCAGCTCTTGGCCTAGGCTTTGACAACCTTGTTTTACGAGTTTGAAATAAAGATCAGCGCCAAGCAAGATGTCGACTGGTAAGGGAAGGTGTCTTTATCTGCTAGATAAGGTTCAAGTGATTCTGGTATTGGTATTTGCACCTTGTGCATTTTAAAATGTGGTAAATGATACTAGGCACTATTGAACAACGGTGCTACATGATTTGATGCTATTAAAGACTCCCATTGTCAAGTAGAGCATTTGCGATAAGTGTAGAACCTTTGGAATTTTTGACTTGAACTTAGCTGTAGCTAGCAGTACGTAAGTAGGAGTAGGTGAGAAAGCGGATAAAGAGTTTACTAGTCATCTTGGCTGGGAGTTGTCGTTCTGGTTAGGGGGGTGGTGTGATGTTACAGTGTTCGTGTTTGAGATGGTGTTGTTCGAGTTATTTTTGTAGGCATTTGGGTTGTGTAACAAAGAGTGATGTCTATTGTTGCATGACCGGACCTTAGACAATTTGTGCAAAATCTAAACATGGGTGCTGAGATAAATTTCTGGTACAAGTAAATTTTGTGTTCAGTGCTTTTGCAAGCATCACACACAGATGATGCTTCTGACCACGATTGTTTATTTTGATTTTGCGACTCAGTACTGTGGAAGGATACTTTTTTAGGTTTTGCATTAAACTCAGACCAATTAACTTTACTATTGTTTTTATTCTTTGAACATTATTGTACTGCATCTAGAGTTTGACATTATTTGTGTAAGAAATTAAAAAGTTTTCAAGTGTTACTTAATTTTGATGAATTACTTTGTTTTTCTCTTATTTTTGAACTAGAATCTGCGATACTAACAATTAAAATAATTGATTCGGTTTTAAAAATGATTTGACACAATGTGACGTAAATTGTTATACTTGTTTTTTAACAAGTTCAAAGCGATTTCAAAATTTTCGTATTAGTTTAAGAGCCTAAACCTCTAAATGAGAACGTAAATAGAACGTTTCCCGAAAATGAAGAAATTCTTATTTCAGGTAACTTGAGTCGCAAATGAGATGTCATGGTTTCTTTACCACTTTCTATTTTTGAACTTTTATTTATAAATTATGTAATGCTGTTTCAAGTATGCTTATCGTTTTTATCTAGCATTCTTCAATTTCCGTTCTGTCCTCAGGTTCAGTCGCGGTTTCATCCAACTGGTATTGGCAATGTAAGTATTTTTGGCAATAGGAGCTAAGTTGTTGAATCTTAAAAATCAACAATCTTTTTTCAGGGTTGCTTATTAGCTCATCAGCTGAATTTTGCAATCGGTGCATTTGCGCAATGCAACTGTCCCTGATTTTCTTGATATCCTCCATTTTTTTTTAATTAAAATTAAGACACAAATGAATAAATGGAACAGTTAGATAAAGACCTTCCATTTGAAGCATTTATTAAAGTAATTTTTCAAAATATTTTGTTTAAAATTTTTTTGTTTTAATCTTGACTCCAAATCCGTACTGGAAAAAAAATGGACTGGGTGGGGGGACCTATAACAGAATTGTAACTTCACTTTCTTTACATTGAAACAAAATTAGTAGTAAAAAAGAACGGAGGGGGGCGAGAAAACGATGTATCCTATACAACTGTATGGGGTCGGCTTCAGAATAGCCCCAGGGTAAATCCTGCCTGTCGTAAGAGGCGACTAAAAGGATAACCGTAGGTGGAAGATGGTCTCATCGCCCGGTGAAATACCACCATATCGACTTTGTGTACTGTGAAATGGATCATTCCATGTTTCAGTGTTCGGTCGATACTTTCCGGTCTCCCTCTTTCCTTTTCCCCAATTCCTCCTTTATTTTCAGGTGCATCCTAATAATGTAATAATGATGAAGTCTCCTAGAGTAAAACACTCCGGAAGCAAAATACCTCTCCATTCGGATTTCCGGGCGAGAGGTACTCGAGGGGACTCAACATTAAAGATTAATTTTTGCAACATCCGTGGATTCAACAAGAACATCAATGACGTCCACCATCACCTACAGACGAAAAAACCGGATATTCTGGCTCTAACAGAAACACAAGTAAACTCGTCCACCAACAAGGTCCATATGCTTTGTCCTGTTTACGCACTCCATTCTCGACTCAGGTTCAAAGGTGGAGTCTGCCTTTACGCTAAGGCTAACCTTTCATGCCAGCGTGAAGAGAGTTTGGAACCGAAAGACTTTGATGTGATGTGGTTTAAGCTATCTGATACCAAAGTGACTAAGTTCCTCTGCTGCCTTTACCTATCACCTAATGAACCTTCATATAACAATCTCTTTGAGTTTTTATCACTCAATTTGGACTACATTCAGGAGAACCATCCAACAGCTGAAACCATAATCATGGGGGACTTTAATGTACATAACGCTGCCTGGCTCAAATTCTCTAACAAAACTGATGATGCAGGTCGTCAAGCTGAGGCCTTCGCCATCACTCATGGTCTAGAACAACTGGTCGAGCTATCAACCCGCATCCCTGATGTCAACAACCAGGCTGCCAATACACTAGATCTTTTCCTCACCACCAATCCTGACCCGTATAGAATAGAAGTTTGTGCCCCACTTTGAAACTCTGATCACACCCTTATCTCCACAACATGCTCTTTCCATTTACCATCGAGCAGCACAATACCACCCCGTCTCATGTGGCATTACAATTAGGCCGACTGGGAGGGTCTTCGTATGTTTTTCTCAGCGTTTCCATGGAAGAGAGTTTGTTTCTCCTCAGTAGATCCAACACGATGTGCTGAGACAATTTCTGAAATCATCATGTTGGGGATGCAAACTTACATACCGAATACCGAAAGAAGAACATCATCCGATAAGACCTGGTTTAACAGAAACTGCTCTAGAGCTGTGGCTTCCAAACAGGCAGCATACCATCGATGGCAAAAAATCCGGAACCTGAGACCAGAGCAGCATATGTTGAGGCTAGAAGCATATGCAAAGAGACAATAGAATGTTCAAAAGATTCTCATAATGCCAAAATAAGATCAAAACTTGTTGAATGTCCTAACGGATCCCGTTCATTTTGGTCTTTCGCCAAAGCTGTGGGAAGAAACTTCACTTCCAGCTCTTTTCCTCCCCTAACCAATGAAGATGGAACACTAGCAACGACTGCCCAGGAAAAAGCCAATATCTTTGCGCACCTATTTGCTGGAAATTCCACTCTGGATTCTTCGGGAAAACAACCCTCGAACATTACACCTATTGACACTCACATGCCCGAGATCACCTTTCGCCAACGTACTATCAGAAAGATTTTGCTGGGTCTCAACACCAACAAAGCCTGTGGATCTTACGGAATCCCGCCGATTGTTCTCAAGAAATGTGCCCCTGAACTAACACCTGTTCTTTGCAAGTTGTTCAACCACTCTTACAATTTGGGAGTATTTCCGTCCAATTGGAAAATTGCAAGAGTACAGCCAGTCCCTAAAAAAGGCAAAAAGACCCTACCTAGCAACTACAGACCTATCGCACTGCTATCTATTATTTCAAAGGTCATGGAAAAAGCCATCAACATCGAGCTCATGAAATATCTGGAAGACTCAGGAATTATCAATGATAGGCAATATGGCTTCCGCCATCAGAGATCAACTGGTGACCTGCTCGCATACGTCTCACATATATGGCAGCTATATATTGAAAAGTATGGAGAAACTTTAGCTGTGGCATTAAATATCTCCAAGGCGTTCGATCGAGTTTGGCACCAGGGACTCCTCGCCAAGCTTCCATCTTATGGCTTGCCCCCTCAGCTGTGTTCTCTGCTTGCTAGTTTTCTCTCAAACAGGTCTCTCCATGTAGTGGTCGATGGAGTTTCATCTGACACTCTACTCATAAATGCTGGTGTTCCGCAAGGATCCATTCTAGCACCAACACTATTTTTACTTCACATCAACGACCTATTGAAAGCAACTTCATGTCCCGTACACAGCTTTGCCGATGATAGTACCCTCCATACCGCATTCTCTTCCAGGGCCCCTATATCAGCCCGTGAAACCAGAAATGAACGAGGAAGAAATGTTAACAATATAAATATGGACTTAGCAACAATTCTCGAATGGGGATCCAATAACTTGGTAGAATTCAATGCAAACAAAACACAAGCATGTCTTTTCTCTAGAAAAGCCGATCTCACTGTGCCTAACATAACTTTGTCAGGAGTAACCATACCACTGAAGTCATCCATATCGATGCTTGGTATTACTATCAGCAATAACCTTTCCTGAGAAAATCACGTGAGGTCCATTGCCAAAAGTGCATCCCAAAAACTTGGTTTTTTGTTTCGTGCCAAGAGCTATTTCACCTCCAGTCAGCTGCTTATGATCTATAAGGCACAGATCCGACCTGTACTGGAGTACTGTTCCCATATTTGGAGTGCAGCACCTAAACATATCCTGAAGCTACTGGATTCTGTCCAAAAAAGGGCAATTCGTCTCGTCGGTGATGCCTCGCTTACAAACTCGCTCACTTGTCTGGAACACCGTAGAAAAGTTGGCGATTTGTCTCTATTTTATAGATATTTTCATGGGCGATGCTCTTCTGAAATATCAACAATCGTTCCTCCATTGGCAGTCTCTTCGAGATTAACCCGTCAAGTTCAGTCTTCACACCCCTTCGTGGTCACTTTGGAGACCTGCAGAACATCACTTTCCAAAGACTCATTCATCCAACGAATTGCGAGGCTTTGGAACTCATTGCCTAGGGAGGTGTTCCCCGAGGCATAGAACCTCCAGAAATTTAAGAAGAACACCAACTCCTACCTTCTTTCCCTTGGTTCCCACGATGTTCTCTGAACATTACAGGATATCCCTTTTCGTGGGAACCAGACTATGTACCCAATTCAATTTATTTTTAAATATCCACATTTACTGATTTATTAATGTGTTAAGAAAATATGTGTTTTATTTCCAATTTTGTATGCATTTTTATTAGATATGGAAGCAAAGCAGGGCCGCACTTTCTTCATATTAAATTTTAAACATTTAACCTTTTAAAATTTATTATAAACAGTTACATGGTTGTTTTCAAATTATTAAGTTATGATATATTACGAAAAAGTACAGGTCCGTATTTAAGAAAAAACAGTTGATGGTGGCCTTGCAGAGAAGAAACGTCTAAACGAGACTTTTGGGTTTTCACGTTATCTACCGCCTGGAACATAACAGAAAACCTAAATAGTATTTTTTTGATTTTTGTTAATAACTTCGCAAAGTTTGAATATCGAAAATCGTTAATTTTAGTTATATATAATAATAATAAATAAATAAATCTGAAACCATACCTAATATTAAAATTTAAAAAAAAAAACATAATTTTTGACTTTTAATTATACAACATAAACGTGCTTTTCTTTATTTTAATCGATAAGTGGTTTTTTTGGATTAACGATGTTAGCTCAAAAATTAAAATTATGTTAGATAAAAAGCTCATAATTAGCTTCTAAATCTATCGTAACCGTTTATTCAATAAAATAAAATCTTTAAATGCCGAGTACACGACTTATCAATGAAATGAAAAAATGTTTTTGTGTATTACGTGTATAATTTTCTATTGATCAAAGCGCTTTCGGCTAGTTAGCCATCGTCAGTGCTAATCTAATTTAAAAGAATGATAAATTAGAAAATAATATGTAAATAGGTTTTGATGTTTACCTATCAACTTTTTTTAAAAACTATTAATAAAATTCCCTTAATTAAAATCGATGGTCGGTAAATAATTTTATTAATGAATGATACTGTTTTCACTAGGAAAGATTGTTTGGATTTTTAATTTTGAAAGTCATCTGTAGGCGGTTGACGTCCTGACGTTCATTTATGATACCTGGATACATTAATGTTGTCAAATTCTTTAAAAAGGAAATTAGCGTATGTCGTCGTGCGGTTAAGAAAAGTGATGTGATTGATTTGAGCAAGTTGCAGTTGATGCAAGTGGAGGGAAAGAAATTTTACGTGACTGTGATTTTTTGTTTTAGCTAGGTGCGTCGAAGGGAATCTGATTTAGTCGATGGCGTAGAGGTACAAATTTAAGATTTACTTTTTTAAGACAGAATTTATTTCTTGAGAGTTCTTTCTTATTTTCAAGGTCGTCGTAGAAATCCAGAGTTTGGTATTAATCCTGGAGTTATTGTTGTGGATAATTTTTTAGTTGTTTATTGGGGAGAGAAAGAATAATTATTGAATTTCAAATGAAAACCAAATGCAGATTCATTGGGCCTCTTAATGTAATCCTTAATTCTGGTTTGAAGGGGTCTAAATATTCTGCCTACGTAAGCAGTTGGGCAGTTGTCGCATTCTAGTTTGAACATTCCGCTTTTATTAAGGGTGTCTTTATTATTCGTTGGTATATGTCTCAAGGAATTTGATAACTGGTATATAGTTTTTGAAGATTCTAGTAATTTTATAGAGATTTAATTGTTAATAAATGGAATTTAAAGATAAGATTTGTCGTTAGTTAAGTTTGTGTATATTTGTTTTTAAATTCTTTTTATTTTGGTTTTGTTTATTTTATCAATTATAGTATGTGAGTAACCATTATTAATAGCTAAGTGTTTAATAGTGATAAGTTCTATTTGATAATTTTTATGAATGAAGGGGTTCAGTAGTTTATGAATATAGCAGTAAAAGGATGCCATTTTGTGTTGTTTCGGGTGGTTGGAGCTAGCAGGGTTGACGATATCTAACTAGCCGAAAGCACTTTGCTTATATAGGTAATACACAAACACATTTTTTTATTTCATTTATAAGTCGTGTACTCAGCATGTGAAGATTTTATTTTATTTTAATAATTTGGCAGTATGGCCAGTATAGCTGATAAATTTGTATTGCAAAGTGCATCTGTGTGTGCGCGCGCGCGCGTGTGTGTGTGTGTGTGTGTGTGTGTGTGTGTGTGTGTGTGTGTGTGTGTGTGTGTGTGTGTGTGTGTGTGTGTGTGTGTGTGTGTGTGTGTGTGTGTGTGTGTGTGTGTGTGTGTGTGTGTGTGTGTGTGTGTGTGTGTGTGTGTGTGTGTGTGTGTGTGTGTGTGTGTGTGTGTGTGTGTGTGTGTGTGTGTGTGTGTGTGTGTGTGTGTGTGTGTGTGTGTGTGTGTGTGTGTGTGTGTGTGTGTGTGTGTGTGTGTGTGTGTGTGTGTGTGTGTGTGTGTGTGTGTGTGTGTGTGTGTGTGTGTGTGTGTGTGTGTGTGTGTGTGTGTGTGTGTGTGTGTGTGTGTGTGTGTGTGTGTGTGTGTGTGTGTGTGTGTGTGTGTGTGTGTGTGTGTGTGTGTGTGTGTGTGTGTGTGTGTGTGTGTGTGTGTGTGTGTGTGTGTGTGTGTGTGTGTGTGTGTGTGTGTGTGTGTGTGTGTGTGTGTGTGTGTGTGTGTGTGTGTGTGTGTGTGTGTGTGTGTGTGTGTGTGTGTGTGTGTGTGTATTTTTAACATTTAAAGCAACATTGACACTTACCTAACAAATAATAAATTTTAGCCTGAGTGGGTTCACCTCATCAAACTGTTTTACATTTTGTTCTACACATTTGTTAGTTGTTTGTGCTTAGACATTTTGCTCACATATTTGAAACAATATCTATATGCAAGGAAGAATATCTAAAGATGCAAGTAAAGCTGAAAGTGCAAACTTTAGTCGATAATATAATATCACTATAGTTACTCTACCGAGTGTACCTACCACATTCAATATAATTATTGTAAAATATCATTTGCTATTTTGTGCTCATTTAATGAAAGTTAAATAATTACTTATTATAGGTGTGTAGTATTTTAATGCAAGTATTAACAATTTTGCATGATATTATATAATTGGATAATTTGTTATGATAAGTTAGTAAAACATGCTATGACTATACATTTTTATTTTCCTTTTTTTTATCACACCTTTAAAATCATAATAACATTTTAATTTGTAGGATACCAATACATATTACTTCTTTTTTTATATTATGACGGCACTAATTAATTTACCTTTTTTTATTTATATTAATATATTTATTTAAACATGTTAATCGAAGAAGGGGCTTTGAAACAGAAGGTAATTGAGTTTGAGCAACAGCTTGCATGGTTTCAATTACTTAAACTTTCTACATAGCAGTCATTTCTGTAAAATTACAAAAAATTTCCTGTCACCTTCATGGAAAATTTAAGCCGTAAATTACTCATGTAAGTTTGGTTTTAAATGTTGGGTATTTAATTAGGATTAGTTTAAAGCTATTAGTTGTAATAATCAAAATTACAGCAAGGATTTTGCTAACAAAATTGGTTTTTGTTTTACTGTTTTAGCATTAATTAATCTGAAGATATTTAATTCAGCGATAATGTCTACCAATATCAAATTAATTTAACAGTGGTGTAATAGTAATAAGATAAATAGCATATGTATTTTACTTCTTTATTTAAAATTAAAACATGTGTTATGTTTAAGTTTTATTTCAAATGTTGGTGGAAATTTTTTTTAGCATTACTTGGAGATATTTCATTGATCGCTTAATGGCGCCTATGTTTTTATTAAATCGTGGATTTACGAAAATTAACCAATCGCCGCTCTCGCAGCGTGCCGTATCA
The DNA here is from genome assembly GCA_950111635.1 of Agelastica alni. Lineage (NCBI taxonomy): Eukaryota > Metazoa > Arthropoda > Insecta > Coleoptera > Chrysomelidae > Agelastica > Agelastica alni. The sequence continues at coordinate 32,297,353 of OX467718.1, read as the reverse complement.
AAGTGACCACTGCGGACGAAAGTTGTTTGCGGACGAAAAATACTTGCCTTTAAAAATAGCCGATTTTTTATCCGGAAATTAGTATGTAAAATGTAATTTTTTGTAGAAGTCAACGAAAAAAAAGATTTAATAAATTAAAAATTATTCATGACCTGTACTTTTGTTTATAACTTCTCATTAAAATGTCTATTAGAAATTCAGTTGACCAGCTAGAAATGTTTCCACAAAAATAATGCCACATGCTATTTCAACTTCAAATATGAGTTCAAAAACCATGCAAACTGGGCCAAAATTTAATAAGAACATTCTTCTTTAGAAAGAGATTTTATAAAACAGCACAAGATTAAAAAAAAAAGATGAACAAAAAGATTGACTCACTTTAGATTTGGTTTCTGAGACTATTTCATTGTCAATCTTCTACTTCAGCAATGGGACTTCATAAAATGGCGAATGCAAAAATTAACTGGCAGTTTATTTTACTATTTTGTTAGAACATAACTTCTAGATAAGTCACACCAAAACCATTCCTGTAGAAATTTAGGATTACTAACCATTAGAATTACTAACCATTAGAAATAGTCCGTTCATGGCTTCATTGCAATAATGCAGATATTTTTATACCTAAAAAATGAACGTACAGATTGGTTATGTAAGAGATCTAAGATTACGTTATTAGGAAAACAATTTAAATATTATATATTTAGAAAAGTATGTAATAACTCTTTTCAAAATTTGTTCAACTTTCGAAAAACTTTATTTTATTTATTAATTATTAAGACATTTGCAAAAAAAACATTAAATAAATAATAGTTTAAATAAACTAAGACAACATGCTTTATAAGAAAATTGATCCAAAAATAAAAAATAATAATTAATAAAAAATAATTTTACAATCAAAAGCGTGGGTGCTTTTTATGATATTTACGTATTTTTCTTTGAAGACTTTATTTTTACCAATATCTAATATCAAATATATTAATTGATTAATATAGCGCACACCAGGCTTTTGACTGTAAAATTATTTTTTAATAATAATTATTTTTCAGTTTGGATTTTTATAAAGCGAGTTGTCTTAGTTTTTTTAAACTATTATTTATTTTTCATTTTTTGTCGATCCGATGTTTTTAAGTTGGTGAAAATCTTGTCCAAAGATTCTGTTACATAGATACAAGTCAAGCTAATACAAAGCGTGTAAAAAAGAAGGTACAGGGTAAATGCTCCTTATTCCAGCCACTAACAGTAGTTAATCACATTCACACTTGGCTGATAAAAAAATTCCTACTTGGTAGGTATGTTAGATTTAAAAGATATGATGTTAGCGACTATTTTTACAATAACCATCTAACTGTCACATATTATAGCCTAAGACTGTTCACCTTGTGTGTACATAACTAAAATCATGCCTAAATGACTGTGTTTTGTCAAGCAAAATATCTACTGTTTATTTGTTGCATGCTATGTGATTAGCTTTATGAATAGCCAGAAAGTGTCAAAAAAGGCACGTCTGGCGGTGCATAGAGATGTGTTGGTTCCTACCCTTATGTATGGTAGTGAATGCTGGGTTTGGCAGAAGAAGCATAAAAATAGGATTAATGCTGCGGAGATGAATAGTCCGAGAAGTATAGCCGAAGTGACTCGGTTGGATAAAAAAAAGAATAGCGAGATAAGAGAACGCTGTGGTGTAAAATAAGATGTGGTTACAAAGATAGATAAAGGAATGCTTAGATGGTTTGGACACGTAAAAAGGATGAATGAAGGAAAATTGACAAAACAAATTTGTAAGGCGAGTGTGAATGGACAAGTCGGTAGAGGTCGACCTCAGAGAACATATCTTGATCAGATCAACATTGTTTTGAAGAAAGGCCAGGTCAAGAGTACCAACAACCGACGAGCATGTATGAAAGCACTGATGAAAGTGGAGAAAGCAAAAGATGTATGTAAGAACCGTAGCAAGTGGAAGGAAGTGGTCTCTGCCTACCCCAATGGGAAAAAGGCGTGACTTTATGTATGTATGTATGCTAGGTGAAAATAGGAAATATACCAATTTACTGCATATTTTTTCCAAGCAAATATCTAAAACTAAATATGTATTCAATAAAGAGTTATTTGGAAGATTTTATTTGTGTTTATTATGAGGAGGCGGAGTATAGACTATTTCCTATCAAGCAAATTCTGTCAGCCATACCAGATGATAATAGGACTTGTATTATAAGCTTAAAATGTGTGCAAACATTACCATTTGATATTGTGTACTAATATCTTTTATAATGCCGCCCAATACTGATACTGGTATTATAAGTGGCTGAATTTAGGCAAAAGAAATCCAATAATAAGTTGCTAGTTGAAGTGATGTTTGATGCTTAGTTTTTATCCAGGTAATTTGCAGTATGAATCGCTAAAAATCACATGAAATTCACAAACACCCCAAAAAAGCATTAGTTAATGCTGTAAGAGCAATCCGAGAAAAAACTTTTGAGCATAAGAGAGGCCAGCAAACAATATGATGAACCTCTTGAAACATTACTAGACAGAATTAATGGACGAGTCACAGAAGAGCCTTGTAATATGGGCCCGGGTACTATATTGACAAAAGAAGATACTTAGGAAAACTGCCTAATTTCATTAAACAAATATGGATTTCCCCAAAAAAAAAAGACCTTTTAATTACTGTAGAACAAATATTAAGAGAAAAACTCCATTCAAGGATCAAAACCTGGCCAGAAGTTGTATGCAACATTTTTGAAAAGACACCCAGCATTGAGTTTAAAAGAAGCAGAAGGGCTTATTAAGGGCAAAAGTGTCATAGCTGAAGAATTCATTAGAAAATGTTAGGACTGGAAGCTTAAACCTGAAAATGTTAACTGTGTTTTAACTAAATGCACTTTTTGTCCATTACTGAAAATAGTACTTTTGGAATTTTCTTTAGCGCAAGTAATTAAAAATGGATTTAGAAAATGTGGATTATTTCCGTTTAACCCAGATGCAGTGGACTACAGTAAGTGTACTTACCAAAAACACAATTAAAAAAGTACAACAGGACGCCAATTACAATAGTGGTATTATTTCTAAAGGACAGATTGAAACATCCAAACAGATCTAAAACACTACAAACATTGGCTGAATGAAAGTAAACTTACAAATGTATATGACATTTTAGAAATTATTAAGAAAAAAACTATCCTAATTCCAGAAGAAACCAACCCAATTTTAGAGGAAAATAACCTAATGCCACTAAATAACACAGTTTATGCATTCATGCCAGATGGAACCTTCCAAAAGTGTGACACTGAAAAAGTTGGCATTACAGAGACACAACAAAGTTTAACAGAAGTATTGATATTTGATTTTGAGGAATTTTTTTTTTTTGTTTTACAAGAGCAAAATCTTTTATAAACACTTAGCGCTTCGACTGCTTTAAGAAGAGCGCGTTTCCGCGCTGAATAGTGTGGGAATCATTGAACACTCGTTTAATGTTACCCACTAAAAAACTCTTGAGTGTGATTTTTTGGGCTATTGTATATTGGTAGGAGACAATCTTACCACTTGTATATTTTGAGGAATGGAACACAAAAAGTAATGATGAACAAAAACATAATTATCATTACGGCTATTATTGTACAGGCAAATAACGAGAGAAAACAATACAATAAACTTGAGTAACCAGAAACCAAAGTTCTTTTGGCTGAAAATAATATATACATACATACATACAAATAATATATAGTCTTAATTATTTCATGAAATAAACATAAAATATAATTAATACACTTGTATTAAGTTATCAAAAAATAAAGGGCAAAGTTCATTGTCTGCAATGCTATGCATCACAGAAAATGTTCTTCCACTTAATCCTGAAGGAAAAAATAAAAAAGAAAACAAAACATGTGATCGTTACACATGTTTATAATTTGAATAGGAGCACACACACACACACAATCATTTCCTTTCATTACAGTTGAACAAATACTTTTTATATTTATTTTTGAATTTAATGGAATTTAATTGTTTAATTGAGGTGGGAACAGAATTATACCTTTGACAAATTTGGTATCTATAGGACCATCTTAATACTTCTGTTTTAAATTTAGGCACGTCAAGCATATTTTTATATCGAATTATCAAATTGTGAATGTCTGTAGGATATGTAATTTTTCTATGTCAATAGGAAGGCTTTTTTGCCAGCTTTTTTGTTGTAATTATTTTATGGAATAGACAAACTGCGTGAAATACCCTTCCTTTTATCCATGTTTAACCAACCAATTTCTTGAAGTTTATATATTCTTTGTCACCGACGTATATCATCAAAAACTAATCTGAGGCACGAGTTCTGAACTTTTTGAATTTTGTTTTTATATTGAGTGATTAGTCATTGGCCATAAAGAACATCAGCATAATTGAAAACTGAAAGCACTAAAGATTCACAAAATGAATTTTTTCACAAGATAAGGAAGAAAATGTCAGTTGCCATAAATGATTTTCAATGCAGAGTAGGCATGTGGTAGAAGTTTATTAACAAACTTTTCAAATCTCAGCTCTACATCCATCAAAACACCAAGATTTTTTGCTTCTTTAACAATAACTAGTGATTCATTGTGAATGCAGAAGTGTTCCAATCCAATAAAAAAAAGAAAAATAATATAGATACTGATGAAATAAGGGTACCTGAATCCATGATGGACATAGGAAATGGGAATAGTTTATATTGTCTAAAATATAAATATTGCTTTCGAATCAGCATTTTCATTGTTCCTCTTATTAAATACATAAGCTGACTATAGGAATTATAGCAGTTGATATCAGATTTTTCATGGCTGACCATAGGGAATTTGGTTAATTTTTGTTAAAAACGATAGGTAATTAAAAAATATGAGTCAAGGTATTGAAAGTTACCTTCTTAATTGGATAGATTAAGGAATGTCTTTAAACTAAAATATGATCTGAACTATTTCCAGGAGAAATATTTTTTTTGCAGTACTTGAAAAATTATATTTCCTTAAATGGCTGACTACTGGTGAATTTACCCAACCTTAAAATAGGAAAAAAAGACTTACTAAATTTGTGATTGCTAACTGGGAAATAACCAAACACATCTTAAACTACAACAGCATATTTAGCGATAAGGGATGATAAACTTATTTGGAATAAAATAAATTATTATCTGGTACTTACTAAATAATATAAGTCAAAGGAATACACATGTTTATCACAATTTCTGGACATTCTGGTCCTATGTCTTAGGCACAGATCTTATGTCTTATGTGGTTGCAGACAACCTAAGTCATGTAGGCAAAGAATACACCAGCACAAAATGAGGCTGGTTTATACTGTGATATAGGTAAAGGAGATCAGAGATGGCTAATTCAATGTTATTTTTTTGTTGGGCAAAACTTATTTGGCAAAGCATTTTGCAGATGACACTTCAGTAAAATATTGTTAAACCCTAACTGAATAGCCTTATCTGTTGAGGCCAGTAAAATAAAAAAGAAGACAATTTTTAGCATGTGGGAAACTTAAATTCAGGTGATTTTAGTTATAGAAGATTAGTACAGAACCAGGTAGTGACAATTAAAATGAATATCTTAAATGCAACAACAAAAGAATATTTATTATTTTTATTTGTCACTGTGGCGCCATACTAATCTCACAAAGTAATTATTTCACATAAATTTATGGAAGTGTAACCAAGCAAATATTTTATTATTTAAAATTGGTCCTCATTTGAGACTTGCTGTAGATTTTACAAATAAAATTTTTAAAATTGTTTAGTTGGTAAAATATAAGTAAAACAAAAATCACTCAAAAACTAATAAGAATAATAACACGAATTTTAAGAAGAAATCTATTTCAGAAAACGTTGTAACAGCATAAAGTTTAAATATGCGATTGCCAAAAAAATTGTTTTTAGAATTATGTGAAATAAATAATTAATTTTTAGAATTCTTGTCATTTATACCAACACTTTTACAAATACAGTTAATAATTAATAATAAATACTTAAGAAGATATCTAGAAAATAAAGTATTACTAGAGGCGACAGTTTAATATTCATTTCATTATTAAGTTGCTGCTTTTACAAAATGACCTTACAATATGTCACTTTCCTGGTGTATGGAACATTACATGAAAACATAGTGCTTTCATTTCATCTCATGGGTACTGCACCTAGTTTTAACTTCCTAGTGATAATATTAATGTAATTATTTTCATTTAGGTGACTGCATAGGACTCTTAAGATCCACTTGTAAGCACTGAAATTTTAAAGCTTCACACAAAGATTTGCACCTAAATAAATTATTCATTACAGCAGAAATATAAGCTGTACCTAATGTCATACACGACATAACTACCAGACAGTAAACATAGTAAGGGCTTCTCAAATGTCTGCTTTGAAACAAACAAAATAAGTGTATATACTGATTATTATTATGCACTTACTTTTCAATGTTTTTGGAAAACAATGCATTTGAACAACTTCATCTTCTGAGTGCCCAAAAATTAAACAAATTTTTGTTCCAAGGGCGAACATAGTTTTTTCAGTTTATCACATAAATAAAAAATAACAAAAATCAAAACAGGTTATATTTAGGATTTACAACAACTGTTGTTTGTTGTTTTGGTTTTCGATGCTTGGCGCGTTGCGTTGCCAAGCTTATTTTTCTTGAGGTTTAAATTTTAATAGTCGTACACGATGTGAAACTTTTCTTTTATATCTTTATTTGCTTAAAAAACTTATTAATTTTATTACAGTTGGTTTAAGTGAAGTCGTATTATAAACCTTTATATAATATTTATGGCTAAATATGAAAATAAAAACATCACAATAAAAAATTACGGCAACCTCGTTAATAATTATTTTAATCAGCATCAGTGACATCTACAAAACTCTTTACGAATTGTGGAAGAGGAATGGCTATATTTACAAATAATGCATACGAGAGCGAAATAGATGTATACGTAAATCCACTGAGATACCGAACAAACCGTTTCAGGTTACCTCTGATCTGTTTGAGATTTGGGAAAAATTCCAGAATAAGTCTGCCAAAGGAATTTTTATAAAACTTTCAAAGGTCATTAAAACACACACTATAGAAATTTTTGCGCGGAAACGTTTTAAAAATGTTTTTAAAAAAAATGTGTGCTAAATTTACCATGGTGAGCATTTCAAGGGTTATTTTTATAACAAGTTTTTACCTCGATTTAACTCTTAAAATTCCTGGTACTTTTTTGCAACACAATTTACACATTATAATTTACCTATTCCGCATTTTTTTTGCAATAAATCAATCAATAATTCGATAGAAATTATTTATTATTATTGCATTATTGATAGACAGAAACAATTAACTCGTTTGATAAATGAGAGGTTTTTAAACTCGTATTTGGAATTGCGACGTTGCCAGAGTGCGTGTATATCTTTTTTTATAAATGATAAATTCCACTGTTAATCGATGATGAACATAAAAATTAGCCTAACCTAACCCAACAGCCTAACCTAACACAAACAGTACCTTTTTTAACCAATTGAAACATCCGTTTATTTAAGGCAATATAAGTAAATAAATTGATACCAATTAAACGCGCTCGCTTCGCTCGTGTAAAAAAGTTGGGTGTCGGTCGTCAATTTAATTTCAAAAATGAATAAAATGATAGATTTGACTGTTAATCGATGATGAACATAAAAAAATTGGTCCAACCTAACCTACGGCCTACCGTGCGGGGATGTCCTTAACCCCAACACGGCGCGTCCCAATGGCTGATAGGGAACTTCCTGGCTTACAGGAAAGGTGTCTAATATTAAAGAATAAACACCCGCGGATCAACTAAGGACATGATATAAGGCAGCGGCTATATCATTACTATCTTTGAGTAGAAGGGAAATCACTTCCTTGTATTCAAACTAGACAGGTGCGGTTGGTTTGTTTTAAGCCAGACAAGCTTACCGCGATCATTAGGCTTTGCTCAAGGTGTCATGCGACCCGTGCCAAGGGGCGTACTATATGTATGATATCTGTGCCTGCCCCAAACAGATATCGCAAACGGATCCTCTGGGATACCAGGCAACCTCCCGGTAGTATTTTTGCCTTGCTACGGTAATGCAGAGCTCTGCCGTAGTCGACCATTTTTTCTCTAGCTACTCGTGGGAACTAAATGAGTAACAAAAATTTTAAAAACACTAAAACCATCTGCGACGAAGGCAATCTTCTCGCAGACGAACAAATGCAAATGGAGGTGCCTACTATAGACCCTCCTAGCAACCAAATCCCGCAGGAAGCTGAGAGGGTACATTTAAAATCCCCCACTCCTGAGAAAACGAACCTGACAACAGGGGGCGAGGCTAAGCAAACGGCCAGCATAAACCTGGACAAGAAGGTCGAACTTGCCGGCGCGACGAGAAAACGTCTTAGCCGATTGATCAAGAGTGGGGTACCTTACAAAACCGCCTTAGATCAAATACCAAAAGAGCGGGAGGAGAAAAGGAGTGGGGATGAATCCCCCCCTGCTCTCACCAGCAAGCGAATACGCTCGGATGGTAGCACTCCAGAAGCGGCGGCGAAAAAGCCACGCACTATGGAGGACCCAAACGAGCAAAAACGCTCCTTTGCAGCTGTAGCTCAGGGCATCAAGGTGGGCATAATCCATCCAGAACACCCAAATGCTCAGCTGTCAAACGAACAGCTACAGCTGCTACAGCGATCCATTATGGACACTGTAGACAAACTACCGGACGATGGTCCACAAGTGCGATTACAGAGCTGCACCATTCGACCTGGAATCCTCCTTATGTCCTGTACGGACGCTAAGACGGTCAAGTGGATGGAGGAAGTGATATGCTCCCATCAACCCTGGGAAAACGCCCAGCTGAAGTTGGTTCAGAAGGAAGAAATACCGAAACCCCACATCTGTGTGGCTTTCATCCCAGACGATGAGGGACTACCCAGACTGACGGGAGAACAGGTAACCAACCGTCTGCGGAAGATGAACCGTACCCTGCATACCCAGGAGTGGACCATTCTACACAGGGAAAACGCAGGACCTGGTCAAATGTGGACGTTCTCAATGGATGAGGTATCCATTAAAGATTTGAAGCGGCTAAATTTCCGCCCATATTTTGGCTTTGGACAGGTGCAATTCCGGTCCAAGGTAGCCAAGAAAGATCCATCATCGGTGGAAATTCCAAAGTCTTCGGAGGTAACCGTTAGAACCAAAGAGGGAGGTAAATCTACCTCGGCGGCGACAGCGGGACTGAAGAGGCCGGCCAAAACCAGCAAAAAAAGCCGGAAAAGGAAAAAAAACTCCTTCATGGTAAAGCGCCGACAAAACGGCCTACACCAGGAAACATTGCGGGGAAGGAAAGTAAACCTCCCCACTCTACCTTTAAGTAGAAATGGCTAACCACACTCGATGTGACACTAATCCAGGAACCCTGAACTTCCAATACAGGCAGAATAAGCGGCCTAGGTAAGTTAATAGCGTGTACTCTAGGTGGTAAGCCAAGAGCATGAATACTCATCAGGAAAAACATGAACTATTTTATGTTAACAGAGTTTTGTACCCCTGATGTGGTTGCAGCACAGCTTTCGATCTCAGGAGGAGACAGTAGTGTAGATGTGGTCGTCTGCTCTGCTTACTTCCCTGGAGACCGAAAAGAACACCCTCCTCCAGCAGCGGTGCGAGATCTAGCCGCCTTCTGCAAGAGGAACAACAGGCAACTGATCATTGGATGCGACGCAAATTCCCACCATTTGGATTGGGGCAGCAGCGACATCAATGAAAGAGGTGAGTACTTATATAATTATAAAATAGGGGAAGGGCTAGCAGTCAACAACGTAGGCTCGGAACCAACCTTCGTGAACAGAATTCGCGGAGAAGTTCTGGACATAACTATTAGTACACAGTTTATGAGTACCAAAATAGTTAACTGGCAGGTATCTAACAAGCCCTCATGCTCAGATCATAGACACATACGATTTGACGTCCGATAGTGCAATTTCGAGATCCAAAATGCACAGATTGGAAAGGGTACTGTGAATCCCTCCAACAGCACCTAGGTAATGGTAATAGCACTATACAAAATAGAGCCGAAATAGAAGCGGCCAATGAGCATATCGCATCCGCCCTTCTAACGGCCTATAAGGAAAACTGCCCATTAAAGGAGAAGAGGGACCATAGAGGTACACCCTGGTGGAGCAGAAGCTTAGACAAGCAAAGAAAATAAGTTTGACGTCTCTTCAATCGAGCTAAAGAAACAGGTTGCTGGGAAATCTATCGTACAGCTCTAACGACTTATAACAAAGAAATAAGGAAAGCCAAAAGAGAATCCTGGAGGAGGTTCTGTCAGAGTATATCAGATCTACCGGCCAGCACAAGAACCTACAAGGCTCTCGCCAGAGATCCGACGCAAGAGGATCGATAAAACGACCAGATGGCTCTTTTACGGACTCTGGTAGGCAAACGTTAGAGACTTTCTTGCAGACCCACTTTCCCGGCAGTCTGCTTCTGAGGGACCAGGAGCAAATTCCACTCTCAATGGGAACGACATCGCGACCCAAAAGGGAGGACTGGAGAAATGTTTCAAAAGTGGTCACCCCAACATCGGTACAATGGGCGGTAAATTATTTCTCCCCAATTAAGTCTCCAGGGGAGGATGGTGTTTTCCCTGCCCTCATTCAGAAGGGCAGCGAAATTTTACTACCTCTTCTGGTTAAACTATTCAGAGCGAGTTTGGCGTGGAGTTATATTCCGCTGGGCTGGTCAACGGCGAGAGTTGTATACATACGTAAAACGGGTACGGTGAATCATTCCCTACCCAAATCCTTCCGGCCGATCAGCCTTACCTCATTCTTAATGAAAACTCTGGAAATAATTATTGATAGACATATTAGAGAGCATATTAGGGAACATCCCTTAAAACCTCACCAATATGCCTACCAAGCAGGCAAATCTACGGATTTAGCTCTAAACAATCTAGTAGGAAAGATCGGCCATTCCCTTAAACATAAGGAAATTGCGCTGGCAGCTTTTCTAGATATAGAAGGAGCGTTTAATAACGCCTTACCACAGTCACCCTATACATCAATTAGGGATAGAGGGATAGACAGTAAAATCTGTAACTGGATCAAAAACATTATTGAAAACAGATATATAATATCATCACTGCATGTAGAGTCGGTTAGGTTCAGGGCGGCGAAGGGGTGTCCACAAGGCGGGGTACTTTCCCCCCTAATGTGGTCACTTCTAGTCGACTCTCTGCTGAGCGAGCTTTCCATGCAGGGCGTAGATTTTCAATGCTATGCGGATGATCTGGTTATAATAGTTAGAGGTAAATTTGAAGCGACGATCTCAAACGTCCTCCAAGAAGCCCTTTACACTGTATACAGATGGTGCGAGAGGGAACAGATGTCTGTTAACCCCCTAAAAACTGTAATTATTCCTTTTACAAAAAGGAAAAAGCTAGATAAGATTCGGCAGCCTGTCCTATACGGAGAGAGCATTCCATTTGCGACGGAAGTAAAATACCTGGGTGTAGTTCTGGATAAAAGACTCACCTGGAACGCCCACTTGGAAAAAACAATAAACAAAGCCAGGTTTTCTCTCTGGAATCTCAGAAGATTATGTGGCAAATCTTGGGGAATGAACCCCAAACAGATTTACTGGATTTATCAAACAATGATAATATCTATGGTCACGTATGGTTCAGTATGCTTCAGACCAAAGGGTTACAACAGACAGCTAGAGCAAAGCTTGCTGGCCTTCAGCGGCTGGCATGCCTGGCCATAACTGGAGCTATGTTCAGCACACCAACGGCAGCGATGGAACACCTCCTACAACTACCTCCCCTAGATATTCTCTTAGAGAGGGAGGCCAGGATAGCTTCCTATAGATTCCTGTCTTTGGAAAAGCAAATTAATGGAGAGCAACTCGGGGATCACTCCGGGATACTGAGTGAAACAAAAAACCACCAAATTCTCGGGATGGTTCCTGACTTGCTAGCCACAAAAATACACGTAGAAAAGTCGTTCAAAGTCCTCTTTCCGAAGAGAGACGAATGGATGAGGGGACAAATCCTCTTCCCAGAGACTGAATACGTAATGTACACAGACGGCCCAGATGGAGTTGGGGCCGGTGTTTTCAGCAGGAAACCAAAGATTGAAATATCTACCAGTCTTGGCAGGTATGCCACAATCTTTCAGGCTGAAGTATTCGCTATCGAATTGTGTGCAAGAGAGTTGACCAACAGACCTCTAGCCACTTTAAAAGCACTGAGCTCCAACAAGATAAATTCTAAACTTGTATGGAATTGCATCAAATCCTTAGAGTACCTTGGTGCGAACAACAAGGTGACCCTACTGTGGGTACCTGGGCACCAGGGGGTGGAAGGAAACGAAAAAGCCGACACCCTTGCAAAACAGGGGGCCGAATCTGCGTTCACTGGACCAGAACCGGTTTTTGGAGTCACCACAAGTGCCGCCAAAACAATTATTTCGGACTGTGCGGAGAGGAAAATACTCACGTACTGGTCCGACTTACCAGGGCTAACCCACTCGAAGGCGTTTTTACCGTTACAACCCCCGAGAAACACAACTAAGCAGATCCTAGAATGGAGCAGAAATGACCTGCGTATTCTAACAGGACTGCTTACGGGACACTGTCGTCTAAGATACCACCTCAGAAAGATAGATCTGAACTATCAAACGGACTGTCGGTTCTGCTGCGTGGAAGACGAAACTGCTGAACATATACTATGTTCATGCCCCGGCCTGGGAAGAATAAGGTTCAACATATTTGGTTACACTAACCTAGAACCTACCGATTTTAAAAAAATCTCACCCTATACAACCATGAACTTCGTAAAAAGGGCTGGATTGTGTGGTGAACTGTAGCCTCTAGGGGTGAGCCACAATAGACCTACTAAGGGTCGCGGTGGAGGGACGACCACGCCCCACTCACATGAAACCTATCCTAACCTAACCTAACCTACGGCCTAACCTAATACCAACAGTACCTTTTTTAACCAATTGAAACATTAACTTTTGTACGCGCGCTTGTTCTCTACTTAATTGCTCATTAACTAAAAAACTGTCTCTTGTAAATTTATAAAGTAATCTATTAGATATAACTTCTTTTTCATTAACTGAGCCATAAAAAGATTTTATCTATTATACCATTATTTCTGGTTTGAATCGGCAACGTCGCAATTTTAAATACGAGTTTAAGATGCTGTCATATGTAGGACAGGTTAATAGTTTATGTATCAATAATAATGATCAATTTCTTTAGAATTATTGACGCTTATTACGTTAATTAATTGCAAAAAGAATGTGTGAAATAGGTAAATTATAATGTATAAATTGTGTTGCAAAAAAGTACGAATAATTTTAAGTGTTTAATCAAGGTAAAAACTTGTTATAAAAATTACCCTTCAAATGACCACTATAAATTTAGCACAGTTTTTTTTTAAAAAGGTACCTATAAAACGTTTCCGCACAAAAATTTCTATCAGGATATTTATTTTATACTGTGTGTTTTAATGACCTATGAAAGTTTTATGAAAATTACTTTGACAGCCTTATTCTGTAATTATAACAAAGATTTGTTGCTATAGGAAAGCCAAGGATGAAATTGCAGAGGTACGTGCGAAGAGATTAAAAGACCCTGAAGTACGGAAATGTATTAATAAAAGGAAACTTCTCAGATCGCAGTTTTGATTTTTCCTCATTAGGATTTGCCCCTAAAGACACCGAAAAAGAATATGTGGTGACAGGTGAAGAAATAACAGTTGTTTTTTACTTGGAAACAACAAGTCTGTCAAATAAGACTGAAATCTGTCAAATAGCAGCAGCAGTGGATTAAAGTGAGATGTCCAATGTGTACATTATGCCTCAACTCAGTGTATAGAAAAGGGCAAGTTAAGTTACTGGATTGACTGTGGATGAAGTGGTGGAAGCTGTTTAGGCAAAAGAAGTTCTAAAAGTTTTTTTGGAGTATTTAAAGGTAGCCAGTTAAAACAAAAACGTAAGGTTAAGAGCTTATAATTGGTATAGATTAGATGATGTCGTTTTATTAAACAATTTATACAAGCACCAACTGTTAGATGCCTTCCGGAAAACAGTGAAAATTATTTTCGACACACTGGTGGTTTTTTGAAAGTATTTACCAAACAGGAGAAAAGAAAAGAAATCGTATTCGCTAACTGCATTAGCAGAAGAATTTATTGGTGAGGATAAATTTACATAATGCTATGACCGATGTAGATAATTTATTGAAAATTGTTGACCTATTCAAAGTTCGCAATTTAATATCTAAACATGCAAATTGTTGACATGACATTGTTGCCATTGTTTACATAAGCCATTGTATCCAATGTTGTTATTGTTGCCATTGTTTACATACGGCATTGTTGACTGCCATTGTTGACATGACATTGTTGACATATGACATTGTAGCCATTGTTGACATTGTTTACATACAGCTTTGTTTACTGCCATTGTTTACATATGGCATTGTTGACATATGTCATCAAATTTCCCCTATACTTGAATACTATGAGACTACATATGTTTTTATCTAATGTCATTACGGAATTTTGGAAAATATGGGAAGCAAGATTTTCGATACATAATCTTTATTTCATTCACATATTCATTGTATTTAAATCAATTTTTGATGATAATGTACTATTGTATCGATCGTTGGTAAAACATCGAAACCATGACAATAAAACCCCCAATAATCTTTTTTAAAAAATAAAATTACTTAATAAAATCTCAAGAGTACCAACGAACAATAACACTAATGCAAGTAGTTCATTGTATTTAAAACAATTTTCGGTAATAATGTATTATCGTACCAATCGTCGGTAAAACATCGAAATCATGACAATAAAAAATGCCCCAATTCAACTTTGCGCAAAGTATGTCAAGCGTCAGGTCAAACGTCACGTGAGTACGTTTAAAAATATACACATATGCACAACAGTACTACATGCACATAAGTAGACATTGTAGCCATTGTTAACATATGACATTGTTGCCATTGTTGACATTGTTGCCGTTGTTTACATAAGGCATTGTTGACTACCATTGTTTACATAGGGCATTGTTGACATATGACATTGTAGCCATTGTTGATCTACGGCATTTTTGACATATGTCTTTAAATTTCCCTTATACTTGAATACTATGAGACTACATATGTTTTTATCAAATATCATTACGGAATTTTGGAAAATATGGGAAGCAAGAAATTTCGATACATAATCTTTATTTCATTCACTTATTTCATTCACTTATTCATTATATATTATCATATCGATCGTTAGTAAAACATCGAAACCATGACAATAAAACCACCAATAATTTTTTTTAAAAATAAAATTACCCAATAAAATCTTAAGAGTACCAACGACCAAGAAAACTAATGCAAGTAGTATTTAAAACAATTTTGGGTAATAATGTATTATCGTACCGATCGTCGGTAAAACATGGAAACCATGACAATAAAAACCCCAATTATCTTTATTAAAAATAAAATTACTTAAAATCTCATGAATCAAACAAACAAAAATTAGCTTAAGTCCTTATGATGACATTTATTGCCTGGGACTATCGATACTTTTCCTGTAGGTCATTATAGTTTAAATAAATTTTTTTTTCTTTTCACCCTAGCACTTCTCTATAGTTAAAAAAATGAATAGAACATCCTTAAAGATATAAAAAGGAAAAAGCCATACGATTTAGTACCATTTCACTATTCACATTAAACGTTGATAGATTTTTGCGTGCAAGTGCTCCAAGAAGTAAGTTTCAATTATTGGTGTGTGTGTTTTGTCTCACAAAATATTCTTATTTTTGATTTAAGATGAATTTGGAAAAATTGAACGAAGTTTTCTGCATTACAGCACGAAATCCTATAGTAAAGCTGCAGGAGCTACCAATAGGAGTTTTTTAAGCAATTTATGCTGCGAAAATAACCAAAACACCATATGGTACAAGCGTTCTTCTTGACTTGGGTGATAAAGTCACCTTCCTACCCAACAGAGTTACTGCTACCTATATGCCGTATATTAGCCCCCATTTGGCTGCAGCATTTGAAATTAAAGAAGTTTAGTCCGATAATCCCCCCCCTCTAATACCCGCTTCAATGAAACAAGTAACGTATCCATTGAGAGGTATTCAACCCACACCGCTATTACGCTATGTCCAACAGAAGAGAGTATGAAAAATAAAGTCGATAATGTTTTTGCAATGACTTGTGTAATATTGGCATCTATTTTTGTTTTAATTTTAAAAATTATCTTAAAAATTGTAAAACGAAAATTTAAATCTACATGTAATATAAAAGTTGATGATGAATAAAAAGAGTGTTTTAATAAAAAATTCATTTTTCCTTAAACATTTATTTAAAATAATTATGATGGTAAAACAACATTAGAAAACCAGTGACGGAGACGTTGTACATTTCGTTCGGTTCACGA